>VZRX01011519.1:0-11809 GCA_013398075.1 Notiomystis cincta | reverse complement strand
TGCCTCACACTGCTCAGGGCCACGGGAGTGAGGATGGAGCCCTGTGCCTCACACTGCTCACAGCCACGGGAGTGAGGATGGAGCCCTCTGCCTCACACTGCTCACAGCCATGGGAGTGAGGATGGAGCCCTCTGCCTCACGTGATTAATCAGGAGCTGCTCTGCTCGAGCCCGGGGCTGCAGCTCGTCCAAACCCCTGACATGGGCCGTGCTCAGTCCCTCACTCATACACATAAACAGGGGCAGCTCTGGCAGCTGGAGCTGTGGGTGGCTGGTGTTCCCATCAGTGGGATTTTGCATTCTTGTCGTGGCTAGAATTGTCCCAGCTCTTTGTAAAATTATTTATATTTTTTTATAACATTGTGGAATTACTCCAGGCATCTGACTTCTTCTGTCAGCCTTTCCTTGGCAAAGCAGCCTCACCTCCCCAGCAGCGTGACTCAGGATGCTTGTCTTGCTGGCTAAGGCTTTCTCTCCCTTCCTCCATGTCACCATACACCCTTTCCCTCCCTCCCAGCTCCCGCTCTCTGGCGTGTTTAGCAGCAGAGCTCATTGAAAACCACAACCATCTTCTCTGGTGTTGATCCTCCTCTGACATTCCTGACCCGCTCCCCCATGCCGCCCTTCCCTGAGCAGAATCCCAAACGAGCTCCTTCACCCGCTAATGCAGCGTTAAGAGGATGAGCACTCAAATCCCTGAGATCTCTCCTTCCTCACAGAGGTTAAAGAGAATCGTTTTTGAAAACCTGAGCTCTCTGCCGGGTTAAAAGGGAGGAGATCAATGGGATCCGTGCAGCCCTGACACAGAGCCCCGAGGTCACGCTCCCACATCCAGGCTGCAGAGCCCTTCCAGCCTGTCTGAATCACAGAGCTGGTTAGGTTGGAAAAGAACTCTGAAATCATAGAGCCCAACTGTTCATCTAGCACTGCCAATTACACCCTTAAAACATGTCCCTAAGTGCCACATGTCCCATCTGGAAAGATTCAGGAAAAACCATGTGGGTGGGAAATGCAGGACTGCCTCAGGTAGGAGGTTGTGCAGGAAATCTTTTGCAAGGAAGCTGCTGGTCCAGGATGGATGTCTGGCTGCATTCCAGAGTCGATGCCATCTGAAGATAACCAAGCACGAATTTCTTATCCCTTTCCATTCTTATCAGCAGCCTGGAACTGGGCATGGAGGAGAGCACTTGGGTCCTGCTGGTGAACTGTGGGCTGGGTACTCGGTGTGAGTGTGGCCAGGGGCTCCTGCAGCAGCTCAGCTGGAGGCAGGGACCAGGCAAGGCCTCACTCAGCCTGGCTGGGGCTTCCCAGGGCTCTCACAGCTGTCTGCAGCCTCCATGGAGGTTGTGTCCCCTCTCCTGGCCAGCCCTCAGTGAAACCTTCAGCCTCTGCTCTCCCCAGGGCAGCACATGGGTGTGACACTGTGGAAGGGTGCTGGCAAAGCTGTGGAGGAGGATCCCAGTGCAGGGCTGTATCCCAGGATTCAGGTGTGTGAGATGAGAGTAGAGGTGAAAGGCTGCAGGATTGGCACCAATGTGCAGTGCAGGGTGGTCAGTGGACATCCCAGGAGCTCATGGATGTCAGCAGTGACCTGGGAAACCCTTGGGAATGAGGCCATGGAGTGTGAGGGTGTAACCTGAGACACAATGAGCTCATGTGCTTCCTTTTGGTTTTGTCAAAGGCAATCTCTGCTAACTACAAATGGGTTGTGCAAAAAGAAGACAAATAGTAGACAATAAATGTAGTTTGAGCTAGCCAATGGTAACAAAAATAGGGGGATTTATTGAAATTGGACTAAATCTGAAAGCCTGTTTTAATCTGTGCTCCATTCATCACGTGGCTGTCTGGTCATCATTGTCAGGGCTGCTGACCCCTGAGCATGCAGAAGGTTATGCAGAGCTGGAGATGTATTTCCACCACATCTGTGCAGGCATTCCTGTAAAAACTAGGGGTAAACTTGGACAAAGGAGTGAAAGGAACTGAGGAGCCCCACCAGCTCTCTTTGGAGTCATTCATGTGCTGTCTGTTCAGTGGGGCTGTGCACACCTTTGCAGTCCTGCCTTTTCTGCTCAGATTGAGGCCAGGCCTTAGCAGTAGAGGCTGAAACAGGGGTCTTGAAGGCAAAAATCTGGTTTCTTTTCCAGGCAGTGCCACTGCAACATGCTTTTGAGAGAGGGCTGCTGGAATATGCTTTTCCCACAACCAAAGGGAAATGCACTCAAAAGGGAGTGTTAAGAGGCAGCCAAGGGAAAGAGGAAAGGGGTGATGTGATCTCATACCCACTGACCTCTCTTGTGAAGGCATATCTCCCCTTCTCCTGGGTACCCTGAGAAACACACAGCCCTCCACAGAACGGATGTTCTCTGACTGTTCTCCCCCACACCCTTTTTTCCCTTTCCTTTAGCCCTTGATCTGTTTAGAAATTCCCACTTGTTTTCCTCTCTGGTTTCCATAACCTCACTGACACTCAGGCACTGAGGAGAGCCCAGTGTTAGTGGCTCAGCCATGGGAGTTCAGCTCAGTCCAGCTGTGGGCAGTTCAGTGTTCGCCCTGCCTTTGTTTTTGGTTTGGGATTTTTTTTTTCCACTACCATGTCCATTTCTGCAGAAGCAGCTGACAATTTAGTCACAAGGCCAGAGTCACAGATCTACCAAAGTTCTTAATACCCAGTTGTGTGTTTGTGTGTGCATTTTCTTTTTCAGGGTAAGTACATCTTTTAGGGATGGAATAACAGTTTGTCCAAGAATCAACAGTCTTCAGGGAGCCAAATAGTCTTGCAGCCAAGGTTTGTGCTCTTTCCTTGAGGTTTGGGGGATGAGTTGCTTGCCTGTCCTCTTACATAAAAGAGGAGCAAATTGTCAGAATAAACACATTTTTAAATATACAACACCATCAGTCAAAGCTTAAGAGGAGCTCATTGGCTGGAAAAGAGATCAAGGCAACCGGGAATTTGGATGGCCTGACTGAGGAGTTTGGACTAAAAGGTTCTTTTTCATTCACTGGAGCTAGTAATTTTTTCTCTCTCTTTTTTTTTCTTTAGGTAATCAGCCAGGAAAGAAGAAAAAAAATCATCCTCCTTCCTGCAGGCAGTGAGTCTGGGCTCAGAATCCTATTTTGCTGTTTTATAATTTTTTTTTTCTTTTTTTTACAAAAACTGATTGCTACTGGATATGAGTCCTTGCCTTGCAGCACACTGGAGAAGCAGCCAGCATGCAGCTCTGCTGTCTAGGGTGGTTCATTGCTCTCTGATTCACAAGTCAGTGACTAATTCAGGTTAACTATGGTCATCTGAAGATCAGATCCTCAGTTTTACAGTCAGGGTTAGGTCAGCTTTAATCAGCCCTGCCCGGAGGGGAGCTCTGGTAGGAATTGGACTGCACAGAAGATCCTGGTGCACTATTTTTTTGTGAGCTGCAGGACATTTCTGTACAACGGGTTGCCCATGTAAGGAGGAGAGGTCCTTGCAGCTGTTATTTCTCCAGGTGCCATCAAGGCTCTTCCAGGACAAGTTCCTGCTTCCTGGGCATAGCTAGGTTTGCAGGTTTTCTGTGATTACAGCAGGACAGAGGGAGAGGCAAGGTGGGACAGCTTTCCTGTGTATGCTCAGAGCAGCAGGGCACTGTCTGCGACATCAACACAAAGCAGTTGTCTGTGAAATTTCATTAAATATACAGGCAGCAATTGTTATTCCAGAGCAAGGAGAGGAGGTGGAAAGAGGCTGAGGTCCAGCTAGGAGTTGGCTAGACTAGTTCTTGGATTGTTTTCCACGCTGTGGTTATCCTTATCTGCATCTGGAAACTGGAGTGTGTTGTATGTGTTTGTAAGAGCAGGCGGATGTGTGAAGTGTTCTGGCAAAGTCAGAGACCTCATTTTCCCCTCAGTATAATGCAGCCTGATTAGATTGTTATTGACATGCTGAGAACCTGCTAGGGTTGTTACATCTCTGTGGAAAGGCATCTGTCTGTTTCTCTTCTCCCTTCTGCCTGGAAGGATTGCAGAGCTGGAAATGGGAAGGAGCTTTCAGATGGCAAATCCAGCTGTGAAAGAAATCTGCTGGGAAAGCACGGTGTGCCCGCCAGCTGACCAGCAGGTCGACAATGTATGAGGAGCTGTGAGCCAATTAATATCAGTTTGGAACCATTAGTAATTCCCTAATGGGCAAAAAAGTAAGAAAAAAGGAAAATAAGTAAACCTCTTGAAGCTGCTGTATTTTGCTGGGTGTTTTTCATCCTGTAGATCATTGCTTACCAGAGTTACTGGCAGTGTTTGCGTGATCAGATCTGTCTGACTTACTGCCCTGTGTCAGAAATGTGCAGCGCTCCACGGGCTGTTGCAGCTTTGACTGTTCAAGCTGAAGCAGAGAGGTGTGTGCAGAGTCCAGAGGAGGCTGTGGATGTCCAGAGGAGGCTGTGCAGTCCTGTGAGGAGGCACCTGCAGTGTCTGGTGGTGGGGATCTCCACCTGATGGCTTTGGGCAGCTGAGCCTGTGCTGCTCTCTATACTCGAGCTGCTTCAATGCTGGGTTAGCCCAGGTATTTCTACCTAGTGCTGCACAGTGACTTCTAAATAAAAGCCAGAGAGGGTGTGGACTAACTGGCTTTAAAAGCATTGTCCTTCCCAAAAATGAATCTTGTGAGCTTTGCCCCGTGAGATGGGCAGATAATGGCAATTCTCACTTTCAAGTTTGCCATTGCAGGATGAGGACAGACTCAGTTTAAATATCTGGGATGTTGCTCTCTTTGATCACAGCTGACGCAACCTCAAAAATCCTCATCCTGAAAGCTCTCTGAAGACAGATTTGTCTCCAAGAATGATTTTGGGTTCAGCAAAATTGCATGTTTCAGTGAAATGATATTTCTTTTCGCCAGCTTATTTATATTCATCATAATTGTCTCACTGTGATGCCTCCTATTCATTTGCTGGATCCACTTGTCTTGCATCTTGTTCTAACTCTGAGTGCTTTTTAGGGTAAGCTTGCCTTTTGAGAATATGCATGATTGGTACCATTGGAATAGTTTTCATGTGCTTGCAAGAAGTGCATTGCTAAGCAAAGCAAGCAGAGGAGTTGGGAGAGATGAGTGGAAAATGACTACATGAAGTAGAGTGAAGAATTAAAATAGATGGCAAGGAGTTAATCAAATAAACAAAGGTTCCTTTAAAAAAAAAAATTCTTGCTCTTTTTTTTTTGTTCTTTGAATTATCTCAATCTAATAATGATTGCACTGGCCAACCCTTGCTACCTTTCTGTCTGATTACAGCTGGGTTGTAGTGCTAGTGATGAGTTACCACAGCAGTCTATTATTGCCTCTGCTAACTAATGCCCCTCATTAAATTACACGGGGTTGGGAAGGGAATATTTTCAGGCTCTTCCTTGCTTATAATTATTTAAATTTATTCTAAAATATTTTTTAAAAAAATTTACCAGAATGTCCTTGTCCTGAAAAGGAAAGCTCTTTAGTCTTGACGTTTTTGGTTTTTTTTTCCCTTCTTCTATAAATTCATGCTTGGAGGAGAGTTAATTTACCACACAAAGAATCTTTGAAGGTCATATTCAGTGCCATTAACATTGTAAAGAGGATTTGTGAGAACAGCTGTTNAGGTGCCAAATTCTTCCTCACAGCCTTGAAAGAAAGGTGATGTAAAGAAGAAAAAAGCAGGCTAGAGTTACTTTTGGGCTCTGAGTAACAAGAATGGGATATAAGAACATCTATTTCTCTTTTAAGTCTTCTGTGAATGCACTTTGTGTCGAGTGCAGGTTTTCCTCTCCCATCAGAGAACCTGTCACGTGTGCTCCACCTTGATGGATACCAGCTCTGCCACATGTTTCCTGGAAAACAGCACATTAACTTACTCCTCATTGTAACTTTCCTTAAAATCAAGTACAAACTGTGTATCAGTCATCATAAATAAACAGAAAAAGCTCTGAGGCTGGAATCATCTGTGTGCTGTAGAGGGGAGGGAGATTCTCCCAGTGTATCCCACAGCTGCCCTTGCTCCTTTACTGTCACAACCTGTATTTATTTATGAGAATGGCTGCCCAGAGGAATAGTCTGGTGATGTGTTTGTGTTCCTTTAATCAGTCTTTTGACTGGGAGAGATGAGGTTTAAAACTTTCTTGTAGCACTTGACTGAGTCCCACCATATTAATCTGTGATTAGATTTGGATGGTCAAAGTCCCAGCACAGCCAGGGTAAGGATGAGCAAAGGACATGAGAAGATGGTAAGTGTGCACCTTATTTATCCAGTACACAGTGAGACACTGGCAATGTTTCTCCATCAGGTCCCAAGACTGGAACTCATAAATCTCACATAATTTCAAAGGTGTTTCTTTCATGAGGTCTACTTGTGTGGCACTCGTGTGATCCCCATTTCATGCTCCTGTACCTGCTTACAGTTCATCTGCTCCATTCCTGCAGCTTGTCCTTGCTCCTCAGATCTGGAGCTATGATTGTCTTCACCTGGCCCAAAGCATGAGAAGTGCTTGTCCTGATGTGAGATCACAGCTCTGAGCAGCCCCTGGCAATCTGCTCTGTTGGAACTTACAAAATGTGGCTGTGGGAAGGAAGGGAAGAAAGAGGTAGATATGAAAATTGCTCCTTAATAGTAAATATTGCTGTGGGACCTTGCACTGCTGTTTTCCAGTCTGTGACTCGTGTGAGGAAGCCCAAAGGCTGTCATTCAATGGAACTGGTGGTTTGGTGATCACCAACTCGGCCTTTTCAAATATGAACTGCTGCAAATGCTCCATCTGCAAAAGCCATAAAGTGATTGCTGCATTTCACTGCTCTGAAGACATTGGGTGGAGCCAGAAGAGGGAAACCCGAGATCCTCACTGTGAGCCTTTGGATTCAGAACCACACTTGATCCAAGTTTACACTTGATGTGTAGTAGAAATAGGTTTGAAGGGAATGCCACGAGTGTCTTCAGACAGTGCTGGTCAGCTGTTGTTGGCATCAAGTTGTGTGGTTGAGACTTGCTGTCTTCTTGCATCAGCTCTGCTGCCTCTGCTGAAGGAGAAATCCACAGAGAGCCTCTCTGACTTTGTTCTGTTTAAATCAAGGCCCTCAGAATCATACATATCCTTGACTCTTCCTGTTGTTTGACATCAAAATGTCACAAGGTGCAAATATGACACATTTCAATCTATAGATGGGGAGAGAAGAATCCCACTTCTGCTCAGCATTTTGTCAGATGTAGGAACAGTCGTGTACTTATAGTCTCAGTAGCTTTATTATTTATTTTAGCAACAAAAATAAAATATCTACAAGAGCACACAAGAATTGCAACAACTCAGAAGCTGAAACAACTGTTTTGTTTCTTAGTAGTGGTAGATACTTGGGCAATACCTGGAAAAGAAGTCATTAGAGCTTCTTACCTTTGGGAAATACATTCTTCTGCCTCAGAAATGCCTATATTCCCAGCAGCTTTTCTGTCTGTTAAATAATGTGGGCGTATGATTTGAGTCCTGAGACATAAAGGATGTAAGCATGTACCTGAAATTAGGCATGTGTGTGCTTTCTGCTGAGTAAGTGTGTCCTAGTCAGGTATTTAAATTTTAAATGCACTGGGGCCCTCACTCATAAAGTAAGCAAATTTCAGCCTAGACAGCAGTGGGAGGAATAAACATTAAGCTCAAAACAAACTGTTATCAAAGTAGCTCTTCAGACTATGTAGAATTACACTTTAAGATGGGCAGAGCATCTTTAAAACCCTTTTGCAGTAGCTAAGAGCTTATACATTAGCTTTCATGAGAGGCATTACAGATGTCTCTGAATATTATATAAACACCAGCCTGTTTGCAACAGTTTATAAACTTAAATATTTTATAAGAAAATACTGAACATTTAACTCGCCTTGTATTTTTTATACAGCAGTAAAAACACCATTTTTATCAAAAGTTGCTGGGAAGCTTGACTAATAATGTAACACTTTGTTATAAACTAGGAGGAAAGTTCACTGGTCTAGAATTAATAAGGGGTATAATCTGTACAGGAATTTTTACACTACAGGGGGAAGAGCTAACTTTGGCTCTGCTTCTGCATAAAGATGCAGGTAATTTGTGAGAACATTCTCTGATGCATCTTTATGTCTCTGAGGTTTCTGTGGTTTGCAGCTGGACATTGCTTGGAAAAGGAAAATACCATATCCTCACATGTGAGACATGATGGGCCTGGATATCTTTGCTGAGGGACCTTCCTGCAGGAGGCAGGAAATGGCAAGTTTCAGACCTGAGCATTTTCTCCCAATTACATGGATCAGTGGGAGCTGCATTCCCAAGTGTAAAACAATGAGAGAGCAGGGTTTGGGACATACCCCTTGTTTTCCACAATTTCCCTTAACACTTCCAGCAGGAAGGCAACAGCTTTGCCCTCTCCAAGCAGAGCAGTTGTGTCCTGTAAGGGAAGCACCAGCAGGTTCTGGGAGCTTTTACCACAGGTGTACCAAGCAGCCATGAGTTTTCAGAGCTATCGGGCTTCAGTAGCACCTGAATGGAAGTTTGAAAATCACAGCTTGAAGGAATACTTAGAAGGAGGAAAAGTTTCAACTTTTAAATCTTTTCAAAGCCGTATTTTGTTGTAAGGTCAGAGGTTTAATTTCTCTATGTTTCTGTTGCTGATTATTGCCATTGTCTGGTTTTACTGATTGATTTGATTATTTTCATTGTTCTTATTGCCCAAATATCTTTATCAATGTTGGCCTTTAATGCAAACATTCACTTGGCCTTCAGCAGAAAGTCAGCTTCTAATTGTACAGTTATTTAAGAGGCTGCTTCCTTTCTGTACTCGAACAGCTGCCCAAGAGTGTTGTTCCTTTAAAGATACCTATGCCTCGAGAAAAAGCTTCATCAGAGAATGCCATGGGCCAGGTTGGGATGACGCAGTAGCAGAAATGCTGGGCCCTCTCTAATTATCACTGTTGGTGAAATGAATGTGTGCAACAGCAGGAGAAAACTCTCCATGATGAGTAAATTATTATCCTTTATTTTCTCCAGAACACAGCAGCCCATCTAGGGTGTAATTCCATTTGCAAGGCTGAATGCATATTTTTCACTCTAAAATTTGCATAGCACTTGGTCAGTTAGAGCAGAAGAATAAACAGCATCTGAGATTTTGAATTATTTAGGAATGCACCTTTGCTCATGGAGTGATGAGGCTGTCCCTGGGTGACCCACCAGCACTAGGTATGAAAGAATTAACTTCTTGTCCCTTTAAAGGAGCCCAAAGCATTAACATTGGGATCCAGCATTACAGGGTATTTGTACCTCTTAATTCTTCCAGGAATCATAGAACTGGCTTTGCTTTATGGAAGATCATGTGTGTTGAAGGGGAAATTCCTTTCAGATCTACACAGACATCAGGTCAAAAATTTGTACTGGCCAAAAATGTTATTGCAGTTGACTAAGGGAAGCTGCAAAATGGTGGCCAGGAAAATGCATGCTCTGGAATAAATGATAGTGTTGATGTGGCCAGATGTTGCACATATGTATGTCAGGATTAATTCCTACAGTTATTTCCACTTTACATTGGCATAAACATTGTAGAAAATAAGGTTAGCACTTGTGCCTTCTACAGAGCAAATGGCAGTGCCAGCCAGAGTTGTGCAATGTTTCGTGTGTTTTTCCTATAGCCTGAACAGGAGTGTGGCTTCCTTAGAGCATGGAAATGTTGGAAGATCTATAACCAGGCTTGTCCCTACAGCCTGAAGTGTTCTGCAGGCAGTTCTTTTCTATAATTTTATACCTGTATTTCTATTTCAATTAGTTCAGGAAGCCATCCAGTCTCCTTTGCTTAATGATTATATCAAGCCACCTCTAAGGTGTGAGGCTGCAGTGGGTGAGAGATGGTCCTTCATCCCCACAAGTTTTCTTATTTTTTAGCAGGGTTTATGAGCTCCATTTGAGTTGTTGGAAGCTGAGGCACTAGATGACTTGGCCAAGGTCATACAGGAAATTTGGGATGGAGAACCAAACATACGATTGCTGCTGGTTTCCAAGCCAGCACTCAAACCACTGGGCATCCTTCTTAATTTCCAGTCTTTTCTGGCATTGCTACCAACTTTCTGGTCCAATTCCTCAACCACGTTGTGCCTCTCCTTCACTCCTGTTGCACATAAATCCAACCTCACGAGGTAACATATCAAAGCAATCAATAGGTACGTAGCAATTTCCTCAGCCAGTTTCACTTCTCCTTCACTTCACGACTTGCCCACCAACAAATCTATTTCTTGCTTGGAGCATTTCACTGAACCACTTCTATTCAAAAGTATCTGTTAGCACTTTGCTAAGCCTCAGACTGAACATCTTTGATCCACCCATTTCAAGATTAGATGGATGACAGAACCCAAACTCCAGCTCCAAAAACATCCATGTTTTGGAGGTATATTCAAAGCCCAGGCTTGGATTTGGCTCTCAGTGTGGTTGCTTTGATCTGCCTTCAGATCTGGGTGCCGTGTGCTGTGCCACCTCTGTTTCAGGCAGAGAATCTCGTGTTCCTATCTGTGTGAGAGCTCTGAGACATGCTGGGTGCCTCTGTGCACCTCGTGTGGGAAACGGCGCCGACGCATCCTCTCAAATTCCATTTGCGCTGTACTCGTGCGCAGCGGGGTTTTTTCAGGCTTGTTGTTTTCTTACTCACCTGGAGGCACAGGGAATCTGGCCCTTTGACAGAAGCAAAAGTGCAAGAAATCCCACTGTTGTGTGGTGTTCTTACTGCGCTCTCCCTCTTGCCTGTTTTCCATGCAGCTGTTTCCCACTTCCTAGAAATCACATCACCACCGCTCCTCCCCATTTATCTCCTGTCCCCACACGATGAGAACATGGTCTGGGTTTTTTTCCCCATGGATGGGAAAGCCAGGGCAAGCTTGGTACTGTGGTCTTTTGCACTAACAGAATTTCAGTGCAATTCACTCTTTCCAGGGAATTATTCTAGATTTATTCACCACAAAGCATCCAACCATAACAACTCAGTAATTTTAAGGCCTAAGGAAAAAATGTAACAAGATGTTCAAAACTTTTGGTTTGGGATAATTGGGAGTTGTTTATATCCTTGTGCTGCTGATTATATTGTCATATACCACCATTACTGGTGTCCTCAGGAACAGGATTATCTTTGCTTGGAAACAAAACCTCCATTTTAACCACTTAAATGCTGTTTAATGTAGCTGATAAATGGGAAGAAAAATACTCCCCCGCTGTTACTGGATATATGAGACACTCAAAAATCATAGTGATGAGAGTTGAATAAACAGATAGATGGACAAATGAAACATAATCACTGTAATTTTTCTGATAAAATGATCAAGGCACCACAGTTTTTCTTTAGACTGTTTAGGGCAGAGTCTCCCACTGCTCAGTAGAATCAGTTCTTGCTCTTCCTTGGTTTGAAAATAACTTTCTCTGCATTCAGATCATACCAAGCTTTCCAAGCTGTATCTTCCTGGGGTTTTGTACCCTCCAATTATTTCTGTATGCATCTGGAATTCATATCTCTGGGTCATGGTTATTCCCCTGGCTCACTGAAATGCCAGGGTTACCCATGAAATCCAAGGGATAATTCTAGTAATGGAAATGTGTTGGAGAAGGTATGGGGCTTGTCCTGCTTCTCCTCAGCCTTCCTGGGACAGCTGGAACTGGTATTTCCTACTATTCCACTGGAAAGGATTGTACTGAATGGACTGGGGCTAAATATTCTTTGCAGCATTCTGAGAGTTAAAAAGAAGTATAAGTATAAAGTACATTTGCAGTCATAGGACTATTTTAGATTTCCAGAGTGGCATATGAAAGCTTTCTTATGATTTTTTTATTATTATTAT
>VZRX01011518.1:102810-117161 GCA_013398075.1 Notiomystis cincta | reverse complement strand
ATATATATATAAAATGATATATTTTAGAACCTCCACCCTCATTCCCAATTCTGGGAGTTTTCCAGCACTTTCATAGTAAGAGCAGCTAAATTCCTGGCATTTTGGGATTACAAAACTCCTCGCTGGTAATTTAAACGTGTGTGACATTTCTGGAGTGCACAGTTAAAGAGAAAGGGGAGAAAATATAAATTCAGAACCATAGGTCCATAAAAATCCTTCCCATTTTTTAAAGGTTAAGGTCTGCCTGGTTGTGCTTGGAGAGCACATCAAACCCCATGGTTCCCATAGTGTAACAAATTCACTTCCAAATGCATTTAAATACAGAATTTCTCCCTGTACATTACCTCTAATTAAAGGCCATCCCTGCTATAGAACTTTTACACCAGAACTCTGTTTTCTGTCTCTCAGCAGCAGGTGGCTTCCTTCCTCCTGTGTTAAAATTCAAGAGCTTAGTCCTACAAGACAGCACAGATTTTTAAAAAAAGGCTTTTCTGAATGAATAACATTTATTTTACTGAGGAAATAAAAAATATTTGAATAAATTATTAATAATAGGGAAAAACTGAATAGGGAAAATATGAAATCCCTCCTTTTCTTTCTTAGAGAAGTCAGTTGTAATGCATTGGGTCATCACAAGAAAACCCCAAAATTTCTTTTTTCATATTGTCAAGCCTTATTTATGTTTAAGTTAGTGCAGTATTATCTAAACCACACTACTCTGAATCCAATGGCAAAACAATTTTTGAAAGCTCAGCTGGGGAGATGAACTTGCCATAAATTATTTTCAAAGGTACTGCTTGGCTTTTTAAAAATTTATTTCAATGGCATTTATTTTTTTTCCCCAAATCAATGTCAACTATTGCCTTACATAACTTTTATTTAATTTAAAATCAATAAAACGATACTCATATAACCTTGGTATTCAAAAATGACATTTCTCCTTTGTTTTTACAGCACACACAGCAAACAAAAATCAATGCTTTATCTCTCCACACTCGAATAAAAAGGATAATAAAGCAGCAGGCTCACAGTGCTGTATGATATTGATTATGGAGTCTCTCAAGATAAATTACTAAGATTTAAAAATTATTCTTGGTAAGCCAGCACTACATATTTTTTTATCAGTTTTCACAAGATTTTGAGGGAATATGGGCATCAGTACATGAGATAAAATACATTACACTGGGGGTCATTCTTTGTAAAACTCTTCAATGAAAAATGCACTGAAGGAGCACATTTAGAAGTGAATATGTTTCACATTTTTTTCTGCAGGGGAAAATGGTGCAAGTTTTCTAAACAAATTCATTGGTGACACTCCAATACTTGTGCCATACATGGAGGAATGTATTGAACAGATTTGCACTTGCCTGCAGTTTTTAGCAAAACAGAAATTATGGACAAGAAAACAGTTACTCTGTAGGCACTACTTCATTTTTAGTAAAAAATAGCTTTTCAAGATAGGCCTTTTGGGTGAATACTACACTACAGGCCAGATCTACCTTAGGACTTTTTATAAAGTATGTTTTGAAGAGAAATTTAAGATAAGAAGTTTTTATGTACCAGCTTAAAGGGGCAACCTTTTATGTCATCTTGAAAGGATTGCTTTAAGAGAGTTTGAAATTTAAAGTTAATTCCAACACGACTGTAACTCACTTAGCAACTTTATTTTCACAGTAAAACTCTAATGCATCATTAGCGGCCACTGAAACATGCACAAAAAACATGAATCTTAATTGTTACAACTGAAAAGTTATTAAACCTTTGACTCAGAGGAAAATGGGCTTAAACAGAAAGAGGTTTTAGGAGGCTGGAAGGGGTATATTATTCTGTAAAATAAATGGAAGCTGCTATCAAAGAGTTTCACTTTAATGCATCTTGGTGTGTTCTCTGGTCTCCTACAATCCCAGTCCCCTACCAACACCAGGGCACGGAACACATCACACTGTACCTTCATCCTGCTCCTCAAAGGACGTCCTTAGCTCAGAAAGCCCCCAAAACTTAGCTCTAATTCTCCAGAATTGTTACTTCTTAGCACTGCAATTCGTAGGAAATATTTCTGTGATTTCAAGGAGAGTTTCGATTTCCGGAGAGCCTTCCTGGCTTTTGTGGATTCTTGAGATGAGGATGTTTGGAGCCTGGGAAATGCCTGCAGTGCCAGGCAGTGGCAGTGGGCAGGCACCTCGGGGATGCTGCTGAGCAGCACAAAGAGGAGGCCTCAGGAAATGGTCCCTGGCAAAGGCGTCGCTCGATGGGGATCCGAAGGAAGCTCGGCGGAAAACGTTTATCAGAAGCTTCCGTCCAGAGAGGAGATGGGCTGTGGGGAAAAATACAAATATTGCTTAGCAGGCCAAGGGCAAAGGAAATAGGAAATGGGCTTGAGAGTTCTCTGAAATAATCTGTCACTGAAATGTGAGAAAACAGACTCGTGTGCTGCCCATTCCATTCCTTTGCAGCCTTCCACAAGTCAAGATCCTTTTGCAGCATTGTGCCTTTATCTGAAAGTTGGCTGCTTCCAATTCGAACTTCTTCAAGGTAGGATGAAAAGCTTAATTTGGGTCTTATCTTGACACATCATTTTAATGTTTATTGTTTGAGCCTTTGGAGTAACTCATAGGAAAGCCATGAGCTTATCACGGAAACAATACATCTCAGGAAGGCTGCACCGCTGGCTTCGGGGCTGTCACAGCCCGCTCAGGAATGCCAACGAGCCAGCCAAAGTCTTTTAGGAATCTCAGAGGGACACAGCAAACTCTGGGAGGGGTGGCACCCCTGAGCCTGCCAGGGATGGGACAAGGGGTGGAGCAGAGCTTTTGGGAGCCGATGCAGGAGGAAACCTCGTCCTCATGTGCAGCACCTGAACCTGAGCAGGGATAGGCAGAGATCGTGCTCTCAACTCTGCATTTTCAGCCTTGAAAGGCCTGACTACACTGGCACTAAGTCTCAAGAATGCCTTCATCTCAGGAACTTGTGTGAGTGAAGACAAAACAGATGCTTATTAAAGTCTGACTGTTTATATATTTATAATAATAGTAATAATAATACTGCTGGAATGAACAGAAGAGTAAGTCCTTACACAGAGGGATACACTAACAATCCTTCCCTCAGCCATATCTTATATTCTCCCCACTGATTAAAAAAAACCCAAACAACTTTCTCAAAGGTAAAGAAAATAATATTAGAAATCATAACTGCTGCAATTAGTGTTGCATTATCTCTTGAATTCCAGTGTCCTTGAGCTCTTATTCAATAAAATATTATTGAAATTGTAGTAATTCCCTAGGTTTGACAGATGCTTTCCAGGCTTATCAGAAAACACAGCAGGAAAGAGAGAGAAGTGCCTTACATGGAATATTCACACTAATTCCAGACACCAATAATATGAAACAATACTCTCTAGGTGCCTCAGCAGAAGAGAGAGGCCCCTCCAGAGGGTGATTTGGGACAGCCAAATTAGACTCTTTGTTGAGAATGGCACTTGGAAGGCTCGTGAAGCCAGGCAAAGGGAACATGTCCTACAAAGGATGGTATCAAGAGTACATAAAAAAAAATGCAAGCCAGGAAGAAGAAATAAAGGAGGAAAATAATCAGCATGATTGCAATCTTGCACTCAACTGGGTGCTTGTCTTTGTCTGCTCTCCTGTCTCCATTGTTCACTCTCCATATCTTTTTCCTCACACTACTTTCTGTTTTAAACTAGAGTACCATGTGTGCCTCACCACTTCCTTCATTTATAATGCGGATAAATAAATGACTTCATCCAAAAGGATTCCACCAGATAGTGTACTCACATGCCTCAGTGCTTACTACACTTCAGAAGCAGGCTTGAGTTTATTGTAAACGAGCAGAGGAAATGGATCTGACAAAGTGTCTCCTCAGTGAGCAAAACCAGGTTAAAGGTATCTCATTCGCAGAGCTTGATAACAACAGGGATGGTAAAATGACCGTGGCTGATGCAGAGAAATTTGACAGTAAAATAGTGAGAACTCAACAGAATTAAAGAGCAGGGCACAAGTGCAGAAGGAATTTCGGGATTGGCAGAAAGAGAAAAGGACAGAGATGACACGGAATAGTCGGGAGAGGTGAGCACACCAGAAAGAGTTAAAGGTATTCTCCGTGGCTTGGTTTTTACTCCTGTAATTCATTGTGCTTCCCTTTGCTCCTGGGGGGACTGGGAGCAGTCCCAGCTGCTGTGCTGGAGCTGCGGGCACGCACAGACCCTGCCGGGAGCCGATGCTCCGTGCCGGGCGCTCCTGGCTCCGGCCACACATCCCAGGCTGAGAGCCCAGCCCTGACTCTGCCCCTGCGCCCTGGGCTGCCCGGAGTGCTGCAGCACCGGCTGCTTTCCCAGCTTTTCCTTCGGAAGGAAAGCTGAGTGCACGAAGGAGCCGGGAACCTCACGGCTCCCAGCGGGCAGGATGCAGGATGCAGGATGCAGGATGCAGGATGCAGGATGCAGAACAGGACTGGAGAGCAGCACGGGCAGACACTGCCTCGAGGGCTGCTCTGGAGCTCAGACTCACCAAGTGGTGCCAACACGTGTCACAGCTGCCTTGTGAATGAAAAGAATGGATGAGAAGGATGCTGAAGTGATTTTATACTGCCCTTTTTATTTTTATTAGAAAAGTCAAGTGCCTTGGCAGCGAAGAAGGAGTTAAAATAGGGAGAGGCTGTATACATGAAGAAAATAATCCAGTTACTTCCGAGACTCATGACTTTTCTATATAATTAGGCAGCTCTACCCTTTTTTAAGCTCTGTAGGCAGTGATGACAGCTGACTGTACATACGCCTGCGTGAAGTGAGAGATCAGATTCAGAGAGATTTCTTCAGGAGAGCTCATTTCAAAAACCTCCACCACCTTGCTGGCAGCATCAATAAAAAGCTCTTGCCTAATTTGCTTGTGCAGTAGAGCTGATCCCCACTGGAGCACGTTTGGAGAATAAGTGTGGGAATATCACAGGGAGTTTGCAATCCTCTTGCTCTTCCTCTAAATATTGCATGGATACAAAAGGATTTAGATTCAGTTGTAGAACAACCTGTCTGATTATTTTAATTTTTTTAAACAGTTCATGGTTTCTACTATTAAGTTTGTAGACATGTTGTGCCTTCTACTGAAAACCAGCCAATATATTTATTGCTTTTTAATCCTAGAATCAAGAGATTTAACTATTTTTGTTAGAACCTGAACAATTTCAGACTGCAATGAGAACATATTGCCTTCATTCACACTGTCAAAAACTTACCAAAGAAAAAATACCCCTCAGAAGACTCTGCAGAGAGCAAGACAATGCATCATTTTAAGGAGGGTTTTTACAAACCATGTCTACTAAGTATTCTGTGCTGACAGGAACATACTCTGGGGCAGGGAAAGAAGAACTAATAACTTTAGGGGAATTGATCATTTTCCTTTTGGAAACTGCTTGTCAACACAGCTACAGCCATGCAAAGCAAGGTTCCTTAACATGCTGGCCCTTCTGATGAGACATAATTGATTTCAGGCTATATGGGGTCAAATACACTCTCTGTAAATACAGAATAGGCAGTGATGCCAGGATCTGTGAAACAGCTGAATCCACATTGCAGAGAACAAAAACCAATTTACCGTGGGGTACAGAAAAGGTGAGTCATCTTTATCTAATACACACATATGGGAGAATATATAGCTATTATGGAATTATTGCAAATTTATAAATTATTTTTTAAAGTTTGCATTACCCACTTGGCCACAGAACACATCTGGATAAAATAATCCTTATGGCCACGACTTGTTCAGCAGCAGCACTCAAAAGGTTGATGCAAAGAGCCTTCAAGTCAACCAGAAAAGGCAGGATTTAATTGCTTGACTACAACATCAAAAATAAAACTGCATAATTTGAAGTGTGCAACACTTGAATGTTTTGCTCAGAAAAGGAACAGGACTGTCTGCTTCTGTTTCACTTAAGAAAATGTGAAGTCTTTACATAAAACCTTGTTTACTACATGTGGGATAATTAGCTTGTCAAATATTAAGACAGTGTCAGTTCTGTTCCATTAGCTAGCTGAAGATACTATAAATTACATGGAAAATGTCCAAGGAATAATAATATCAAGGAACACCATCCCCTGGAGCAGTTTTAGTGGTGCTTTTTCCCCTCTCTCTCACTGTAAATCCTTTGCAGAGAATTTTTAGACAGAAAGGTCTCCAAATTTAGCCCAGAGCCTGCAGTGTAAATACCCAGAAGGGGAGATCAGCTCCACAGAAGTCTGGGTGTCACATTGTATTTACAAGCAGATCCAAGCGTGTGATGGTGGCTATAACCTGATATAGATGGGGCTCAGTGAGCAAGGTCAGTGTGCTGGAAGAGCTGGCACCCTGTGCCTCCCCCAGCACATGGGGACACATCTGCCACAGCAGCACAGCCTGCCCGGCCCTCCCCCTGTTCCCTGGATGCAAATGCAGCTTAGCACCTCCTCCCAAAGTGTTCACCACAAAGGACTGCACCAAAAATAACCCGGGAAAATACGCACCAGGGAGAAGTCAGCATCTCGAGGCAGCTCCGTTCTGGTGGAACTCCAGGAAATCTCAGGGAGCTGCCTGGCTCTCTGAACCAAGCACTGGAATGAGTTTGCTCTGCAAATCCATTTAAAGATACCAAAATAATCAGTAAATAAAGCACTATTAAAGATTACAGCATTTTGAAGGCTCTCTGCAAATTTTACTGTTAAAATATAGCAATCTTCGTAAATGAGTGGATTCAAAAGTCACTGAGAAATGGATAAACTCCATTGACTGAAGCCATTCTGTGGGGCCCTTTTCTTGGTGTAAACCTGGATTGTCACTGTGTATTTCATGGGTCTTTGCAATTACATGTGTAACAATTTAGAATCACAGAAAAATTCAGGCTGGGAACATCCTCTGGGGGTCCCAGCCCATGTAGCCCAACCTTTCTCCTGAAGGCAGGGTCAGCTATGAAATGACAGTTAAAATTCAATTTTAATAAAATCAGATATAGAAAGACTTATAAAATAACAGCAGAAAGATAATACTCCAATAAACACTTCCATATCAGATTTTCAATTAGAAACACTTAATAATCATTGGCACACATTTACCAAAATTAGGGAGAAGAATGTTGTCAGCATAAGAATTGGGAATTAATAGTCTACCTGGCTTGCAGTCTTTTAGAGGAAGCAGTGTGGGATCACATGAGGGATGGAGAATTGTGTCTGCTCATGACTGATCCAGACACACATCCCCAGTCTGGTTTAGCAGCACTGGAGAAAATAGCTCCAAAATGTCACACTTTGGATGTGGGCTGAAAAGACTGACAGAGTTTCTGGCAGAGGGAAATGTTCTCCCTGTTCTTTGAACTACCTCAGACCATGCATTTTGGGGAGCAAAACAGTTTGTGACTCCCACAGACAACTTGGCCCATGAGGATTTGGTGTGGCTTTGCTGTCTGACAGGGTCAGGTACAAAGGAGTGCCAGTGCCTCCCAAACCCAGTAAAATCCAAAGAGAAAAACAGGCTGCAATGCAGATAATATTTCAGCTTTTAGTTTAAAGGATTTAAGGATCTTAATGTTATAAAAATGTTGGTTGTTTTTTTTTTTTTAAATCAAATACTAAAAGCTGTAATTATAATTCCAATATTCTCTCTCTGTTCTAGTTTTGCTTTTTCTTTTTTTTCCCTGTGCCTACTGTTCGTGCTGTCAACACTTGTCTGGTTCATTTTGGTGTCTGAGAACTCTTAGAATTACAAAATAAATGTACTGTATCAGAAAGCTTGAGACGTGGAGACTTGTACAACAGCTTGTATTACACCACATCAAAATGGGAAAGAATATGTGACACTGTTATCAGCTCCTGAGAGCTCATATCACACACAGAAAGTCTCTGGAGATAGCAGGAGAGGATTGAAGGCACTTCTGTAATCCAGCAAGCAAACTGTGACTGTGTAGGTCAGGAAGCAGTGACAGGAGGGGTAATGGTGTGGAGCAGACCAGATAACCCTCAGCAGATAAATCATTTGGGGTGGCTGGAGAACTTTTGTACTGTGAGGAGAAACTCTGCAGGTAATGTGAAATATGGTTAGATCCTGTTCTGATTTCCATTCTTGTTTGGGAAGCATAATGAATAACTGTCTTTCAAAAAAATTAGAGGTTTTTCCATATGTCCCTTCTGAGTGTTGACTTGATCCATCTGTCAATAAGGCACCAAAGTGCTTTTTCATTTTTTGTCCATGGCTTCGGTAGGGCTTGGGTTAAACCTGTTCCAGTGCCTTGTGGGGTGAAGATCATAAGGATACATCTATTTATTTCTTTTTCCCTAACTGCTTAAACCATTTCCTTTTGCTCAGTGTCCCACTACCTGCTCTTCCCTCAGACTTTACACAAACTCCTTCCACTCCACTGGCTCAGAACCCTGTCATCCCAAATCCCTCAGGACATCACTTCCCTGGGCACACCTGGCTGCAGTGCTGGCACACCTTTCTCTCCTTCCCTGCCTCATCCTCCCCATCACCCCTGCAAAACCCTTCCTCCTTTCTAGCTGCTCCTCAGTGGGGACCAGCAGCTTGCAGAGGAGTGGAGCCAGGACAAACCCCCACATTTTCTGCACCTTTGAGAGTTTTACAAACCCCTGACCATAATTTGTGTGGCTGAAGTGGCTGGGGAGTGATTGGCAGTGAGCTGTGAACTGTGACAGCCTTGGGAGGAAGCAGCTCTGTAAAGTTGGACAGAGGCAGAAAAGACAGAAGAAGTAATTCTTACATAACCCTGGAATGTGCTGGAGGCTTTTTCTGAAACATGGTTTCAGTACTTTTTCAGAAATTCTGTGCTGTGCTGACAGCAATATTTTGATCATTCGGAGCACAGCATTTATTATTCATCTTTAACTCAGTTATTCTGAGTTAGTTCTTATTACTATGAGTTATTCTAAGTTATTCATATTTGGATGTTTATTCATCTCATATGGATTAGAGTTTTTCACTAACTGTTAATTAAGAATTTGAATATATCACTTAGTTTCCTAAGCAGATATCCAGTACAAAACCTCTCCTAAAGAAAGAAAAATCTGCCTGGTTTTAAAGAATAGCAGATCAAAGCTGCCTGAGAAAAGGAATGGTGTCTTGTAAGAGAACTAGGATTGCTTTCCAAAGGCCAGTCTTAATCCTTTCATATAATATTCATACATGGAAGTAAACTCAGGTCATGCTTCAAATAACTTATTTCAGAAATTAAGTTCTGAAGTCTAACTTGAATATTTGACTAAAAATAGTAAACACGTGACCACAAAAAGCTTATAGCTGAATTCCTTTAAATCCTAATGCATTTTGGAGTATTATTTGAGAAGGCCAGGGAAAAAAGGCCATGAAAACGAATTCAGTGTTGCTGATGCAGCGTGATGAGATATATTTTTTAATATACCAGTTTCAAATAATTTTTGAATGTGACTTTAATGCACTGGAAGAGCCATGCACGAGTTGAGATCTCTAACTGTACTAAGGACAGGAGCTCCTTTATTTGGTGACAAACATCTTCAAGACTTACAGAGAAGGATAGAAGAGGTAAAACTGGAAAACATGGGAAATAAAACTGCTATTTCTCCATTTCCATTTCTAGTAACATAAAATCTCCTCCTAGACAAGGGATCAAACACAGGAGACATGCCATGATGTAACCCACTGAAGTTACTAAGTGCTTTAACAGCAAGTTAGGAACAATTATCCCTGGATCCTGGATATTTATTCTCACTTTTAATACTTATTCTCCCCCTGGATACTTATTCTCACTGTTTTGTTAAGCCATCAGCTCTCTGCATTCAAAGTCAGGCAAAAGTTACAGCAACTGAAAAATGATAACAATATATCTGAGTTTTCTTTTCACCAAAAGAAGTAGAAAGAATATATTTTATATGAAATTTACTTCCTTGCTATAGCTTAGTGTTTGGAAACATCTTCATAAAGAAGATTTAAGTCCTGTATTGCTTAAACAGACACTGAAAATGATTTTGCTGGTATCCCTTACTGAATTGCTGAAAGAGAATTAACTTCCAAGAGGAATCAAACAGTTGGAGGCCTCATTTGAAAATCTAAAAAATAAGAAGTCGGTCATTTAAGGAACCATTTTCTCTCCATGTAAACATCTCAGTGATGCTTCTTTCAAATCTATTTTTTTTTGAAGAAGTATTTCCTAGATAAGAAATAATTACTTGTCTTTCATCTGTTTGGTTCATCTGCTCCTTCAGTTAATTTCTCCTTCAGCATTTTAATTGCCTGCCAGTACCGTTCCTGCTGAGGGAAGCATTAAGCAACAATCAATTTATAAATGTTATATTTTAAGAGGTACCAGTAGGTTTGTTTTTAGTATTGTGGTGTAAGAGGAAAAGGGCTAGCTTGTGTTTAAAGGGATTTATTCAGTTCAGAAAATGGACTGTTTAGAAACACAGAATTCAATGTCCCCAGGACGCACAAGGCAGACCCAGGAAATGGCAGCACATTTGTGGGACCATTCCTGGGTGTCCCATGGTTCCCCTCCTCCTGTCCCTGCCCTGCTCAGGGAGTTCAGTGCCTCAGTTCTGCTGCACTCCCAACACAAGGTGCTGCACAGGGGGCTCTGTGAGCAGCTCCTGGCTGGGATAACAAATCCTTTGTGCCCTCACCTTGGCAAAGGATGTGAGGCACCAACATCAGCATCATCCTGGCCCCATGGGACCTTTTTCCCCAAAATATGCTCCTGCCTCTGATGCCTTAGATTTTAGCTCTTGGATTTTTTAGATCAGCACTGCTTTGGTGTGTAACTCTCAAACTCCACAGCCTGCCAGCTCCTCTTCTCCTGTTCTATTCAGACAAAACAATTTCTCTCCAGCTCTGGAACCCAAAGCCACCTTGTTTTTCACAGTCCCTGAAAATGTAAACAACAGTGAAATGGGAGGCAAACTCAGGGAATGGGACTGCACTGCCTGAAGCTGTAATTGGACAATTAATTAACCCCTGATATGCAAATAGACCAAACTTATCTCTATCCCAAAAATGTGCGCCCATTGTCCATCCTGGTGCGGTCTCTGTGAGACTCCTGCACTGCCCAGGGTGTCCCTGGGAAGGCTCCAATAAATCCCTGCCCTTTATCCTCTAACTCTGCTCTAACTCAGCTCTCCAGGCATCACCTGTGTGTGCCTGACAGGGTTTCTGGGCTGTTCTGGAAGCCAAGCAGGTGTGAGCTGATGAGCAGCTCGAGTTTCTTTGTGCTTCTTTCAGTCACTGCTGCCCAAGCTCCTTCTCCTAAAGGCTCCCAGCAGCTTCCTGACAGCCTGGGAGAGGTTTCCACCTCCTCCAATTTTTTCTGAGCAGCTTCGTAGAGTTATTCCCCAACAGGTGGCTCTGATCTGTAATTTAGACACTTGAAATGAAAAAGGTTCATTGGGCAGACTTTGCACCAAAATCTCATACAAAAAGCCTCACCAGAGTGTTGGAGCCAAGGACAAACCTGGCAACAACCTCTCCCAACCTCTTGTGCACTCTTCACCTCTGATCTGGGGACAGCTCCCTCACTGTTGCCACTTTGATGGGCTAAATAAATGCCAGCCCATATGCCCATGAGATGAATGCCCACAGAGAGCTCCAGTGCTGGAATAAAAACTATTTGTCAGAGAGCAAAAAACCTGTTCCCTGGACCATGTTTTTGTCATCTCTCCGTTTGGGTATGAAAAAAATCCAAAAACTCTGTGTCTGATGAATGGGAAAGGGCACAAAAAGCACAATGATGAGTCCTGTGAGCACAGGGCTGCTAGGAGCAAGAATGGAAATTGGTTCTGATTGGAAATTTTAAGTATTTCTTGAACAAGGTCCATACAAAATTTTTCCATTTGAAAATACCAACCCTGCAAGCCACAAGTTACAAACCCTATCCCCTTCTAAAAAATCTAATGACAACAGTAACCACAATTATCATCCTGCAATCAGCTGAAATTGGATCTCTTTACACCACAGAACAGATAAATGGTTTGCAACAGCAGCATTATTTCTAAACCCCCTTCCTAATTTACATAAAGAAATTAATATTCTGAAAGAATAGTCTCTGGTGTATTGGTGGGAATATAATTAACAAAATGAAGACAGTATTTACATGAGCATTTGTTTTGATAAACAACAAAATGGGCTGAAGACAATTTTTGGGAATAAATTGGTTTGTTTTTTTTTATGGATGGCATGAGTTGGTCTAAAAGCTTGATTTTCATTCAGGATTTTAATTACAGCCATAGCAACAAATGCTTGCAAATTCTGACAATAGCTGTCGAGTTCTTTTTTGTCTTAATAACTCTTCCCTCACTGTGGGGAATATATTTTTTAAAGTATTTATTGCTTAAGCAGCAATTCACCCTCGAGTACAGGACATCCGTCAGGAAGATCAATAAAATCTCAGCCCTGAGGGGTTTGACCAAGGCTGACTAGCATATAAACCACAGATGATGCTCAGAACCTGAACTAAACCCCAAATTTAACTTTAAAAACTCTCAAGGTAAAAATATTGCCTTTAAAATCCTATCTGCTTTTAGGTCTGTGGGGGACCAATGGGTTTCTATTCCTGAAAAGCAACAAAAAGCTCTCATTTTCTCAGACAAACCCACAGAAATGTGTCACAGCCATGACTCCTTTTGGATCCTTTAAAGATCTTTCTTTTGTTGGAATCTATAATGATAATAATTTCCATTGCTGTTTGTTCTATATTAAAAACTGCTGAAGTATAACAGTCTCTACTTAAAGTACATTCATAATTAATTTTCTACCACTTGATACATTTTAACTCTGCTTACAGCACTAATCTTTGAACTCAGCTGGAAGGCATAAAAAATAACAGGAATTCTTCCATCAGTACTCCAAGCTATTCCAGTTGCCATCCTTCTACATCATTTGGGTTTGTTGGCTGGAACAATGTCAATATAACCAGAAAATGAAATATAAAGGCTATTTCTGGATTCAAAGAGGGAAGGATTTAAGAAATAAAGAAATCTGTGATATTTCTTTTGTTGTGTATTGTAGTATTTTTAAATTACATATGACTAATTTCTTGCTTATATTTTTGAGGCTGTGAATAAATTCTAATGCTCTATCTAGTTATTTTTTTTTTTTTTTGCCAGAGTGTACATTTATAAGGTGTACATGCTTACACCCAGGGATTTCAGAACTACAAGGTCCATTTTTTATACAGGAATTCAACATGTGTTTAGTTGGGTTGGTTTTTTTGGTTCTTAAACCAATAGCTCTGCACAGAGAAATCTGGTGGGAGTTCCTCTTTTCGCTCCACAAATTCAGTCTGAAATTAGATAGAAATGTAAGACTTGCTCATTTCCTTGTGTTCTTACACTCTTTTTCATTTGTTTTATGAGTTCCTGCCCATAGCTCCTGCTGTGTTTGAGTCTGCAAGGCAGTGAGTGACTGCAGAGCAGGGTGTGCCCTGGCAGAGCACCCTTGGGTGACACCAGAGCTTTCTTCTCTCACTGAGCACGGCCAGAGATCAGGAAATCCTGCAACAGCACAGCAAACACAGCCCAACATCCCCAGAGTTAACTTTTTTGGTGTGTATGTGGATAATTTTTACATTTTCATGGTGTTATAATGATAACCCAAGATCTCACCCCTGGGCTGTAACACACAGCCCAAACCACATCATCCCACCAGTGCCTAATGGGACATTTCTCTGTATTGAATCTCAGGGGACTTTTTACTGCCCCTCACTTTTATTTGCTGACTTTCTGTTCAAATCTACAATTCTATTCTCCACTGCCAGGGCCTGAGTGTGATCATCTGCTGCTCAGCATCACCAGGACATGTTAACAACTTACCATCCAAATCCTTTTCTCAGATGTTATAAATGTGCTGGACAGCAAAGGTCCAACCTCCAAGCCTTGTGTTACTGCTAATAAATCCCCTCAAGGTTAAAGAGGAGCTTGCAGTCCTACCTTATTTTGCACTTTAGGCAATTATTTTTCCTCTTATGTATCTTCCTTCTTATCACATGTCACAAGTGGGTGTGCAGACCTGGAAATACCCTGTGAGACCAGGCAGCAGGAGCTGTAAACACAGAGATTCAATAATTATTGGTGCTTGTGTGCCTGCTAAATGCCAGGATAAAATGAGCAATCAGTCAGAGCTGTGATGCATGACAGATGAGAGCAGATGAGAAAACAAGGGAATGAAGAGCTGTGCCTTGGCTCCTCTGGTTATAGAGCAAAGATAAGACTTTCAGTGCTGCTCATCAGTCACACTATAATTCTTCCCACCTCAAATGCAATATCAGATAAATGGATTTCCATAGCAAATCCAATCTTGCATCAGACCCCACTGTTTTTTTTTTTTTTTTTTTTTTTTTCTGCT
>VZRX01011518.1:68727-102786 GCA_013398075.1 Notiomystis cincta | reverse complement strand
TCCCCCCTTTTTTTTTTTTTTTTTTTTTTTTTTTTTTTTTTTTTTTTTAAAGCCTATCAAGACCTTTCCTTGAAAAACATTCTGGAAAGAACTGCCATATCTGAGCATGTTTTAATGATGGTTAATACTGGCATCTAGATACTTTAGAGGGCTACAAGGAGAGTTGTTTCAGTGCTCTGATGCCACATATGGTACTAAAGGCTGCCTTAATTCATTACCAAGTGAATTTGGGAGCCCCTTAGAATGTTAGTCAAACCCAAATAGAATTTATTTTGTTCTGGAGTGTTCTAGAAAGTTGAGTTGTTCCCCTCCTAGGGTTTAACAGTCATTATTTCTTTTCCAGCCTTGTCCCTTACTCTTTTCCCATGAGCAGACAACAGCAAGTTTCTTCCCTCTAAGACATCTTTTCCAAGCATCCATGTCAGCTTATATTTAGACATTTGTTTTGAAGAAATCATTACCCTTTGCATTTATACCCCAAATGATATTATTTGTATTTAAAAATGTCAAAACTTCTACAAGGAATCCCTGCTCTATAATTAGATCTTTCCTGAGATGTCAGTACTCATTAATGCTTCAGCAAAGTCAGACTGGAACAGTTATCACAGTTCACAGTGATAGTGCTTTTGCTAGCATTTGATTATTTAAAAAATCTCCTTTCTTAATATTCTCTATGTTAATATTCTCTGGTTTGGAGGCATTCAACAAGCAAACTTGCCCAAATCAAATATGTAAATAAGAACAATATTCTCAGTTTGCCCCTTGACTTTCATATGAACAGGGTTAGGTTCTAATAGCTGAATTTTTGGGAAAAACTGATGTTTAGAGCTTTTTGCTTTAAGATGAAACTGTTCCTACTGAAATATAAAATGTGCTGCTTCCACTTACAACCAGTATTTAATTCTTGTACCTTGCAGTCAGTTCTCACACTGCCATGTGTGCAAATGGAATGCAGCTAACATGTGTAACTGAATTAACACAAAACCCACATCAAATAAAAAGTTGCCTTTAGTCAGACTTCAGAAGAGAGCCCTTGCTCCAGCTGCAAAGACAGCAAATCCAACACTTGCTCTGAAGTACTCGAGTTTTCACTCAAAGTGCTATTTTCTCACATATCTGAAACTCAGGCTTCTCCACCACATCCAGAGATGTCTGACACCAACCTACCCAAATCCTTCTCTAACACCACGAACCCCATTTACAATCTTCTCATTTTAATTTAAAACCTGTTCCTGAAGAAGAAAAGAAAAACCCTCTGCCTTTTATCGTGGCAGTTTTGCTGTGGCTGTGATGTTTCCCTCGCCATTCCTTACAGAAATTGGATATTGGATAGCCTGCAGGTGCATCCTAATGAACAGGAGCAACGTGCAGTCTATCTCCAGGCTTTCCAACAAGGGGACACTCCAAGACTTTAATTTGAAGTTGTATAAAATTGTCTTCCTCACTGAGCTCCAAGGTATGAAAGTTCGTGTTTTGACAGCTTATTTAACAGGCTTTGCTGACTTCACAGGCAGTTTTATCTTTGGCCAGGAAGAAAAGCAACCAGGGACAGCCAGTTCCAGAAGGGAGGAAAGAGCTGAAAGAAAGAAATAAGAAACAGTAATGATTCATACACTGTAAGAAGAAAGGGAAAGAAATCTATTTTCTAATTAAAAAAATAAGTAATTTCAAATTTATGTTTCGCTTTCCCTTCTACAACAGCTCTAATATTCACTCCAATTTGCTCCAAACTGCTGTTATTCTAAGGCAAATGCCATGACTGTGTCACAATTTTCCTGTCTAATTGAACAGAAACAGCTCTCTGAGTCATGTCCAAGGAGGCACTGCAGTCCTGCTACCACTCTCACATGGGTTTCACTCTAAAATAGCCTTTTATCCATTTACATGTGGCCAAACCACTCAGACCCCTGTCTGCATTTCCTTTTAGAGGATTCCCCTTTAACCCTTCAACATTTCACAAAGCCTCAAAGAGCCACCTTGAGCATTTTCTCTCATGGGAAGTTTTCTGTTCAATACACTGTTTAAACAGGAGATTTAAGAGTTTGAAGGGAAAACAGAACAGGACTTGAGTGGGAAAAGCAGCCTAGGACTAAATTAATCCACAAAGTCTGTTTCCACTGTACAGGCAACTGAATTAAAGTAAAAGTTATTAAAAGTCAGGGATAAACATGGAGCTATCTCCAGCAGAGAAGCAGTTCAGAGGACTCTGTGGAAGGGTTTCAGAAAGCAGTAGTGTATTAAGCCACAAAATATGAGACTTAAATGTTCAACCCTTCATGATTCAAAAGCTTTGCTCAAAACTCTTTAACATCTCTTCAACCAGCCTGTGTTTGTTGATTTTCTCTCTAGCAATATTTCAGAGTTTATGAGAATTTTCCATAACCAGGGCTTTCAAACTGCCTGGTTTTTAACCTGACCTCCAGGAAGGAAGGACCTGGTACTCAGAACACACCAATGCTCGTGGACACAGTGCCCAGGGTGAGTCTCTTTAAAGATGAGACCAGGATGGGAAAAACAGTAATTGTGCCTTCTTTTCCTACAAAACAGAGTGGTCAGAGCACTCCCTCAGGTGTGAGGAGCTGCTCTGTGCTGTTCTTAGCCTGGGGAGAGCCACGTTCCAGGGGAGGGCTGTGTGTTACCAGCAGGTGTTATCATCATCAGACCAAACTGCTCGGGGAGAGCGTCCCCAGCCATCCTGCAGCCTGGCCAGGGAGCAGCCAGAGCATTAAATCCAGAATATTCTGAGTTGGAAGGCACCCACAAGGCTCACCCAGCTCTCAAGTGAATGGCTCATGCAGGGACCAACCCCAGAACCTTGGCGGTCTCAGCACCAGCTCTGACCCCCAAGGCAATCCCAGGGCCCCAGGGGACAAAGGTGACAGCAAGGCTCACAGCAGGACCTTCTCCACATTGGCCAGGCTGGGCAGGAGGGAAAATCCCTTTGCTAAAAGAGTGGCTAAACACTGAACAGGCTGACCAGGAGAGTGGTTGAGTCACCATCCCTGGGGGTGCTCAAAATGAGTAGATGTCGCCCTTCACAGTGTGGTTTAGTGGGTATTTAAAGGTTGGACTCAATCTTGGAGGCCTTTTCCAACCTTAATGACTGCTATGATTCTAAATGTTCATTAATTGCACTCAAATTAGCAAAGCAGGATGGAATGACACTTTAGAAGGTGTTTACATGATGTAATATAATGATATTTCCATGCTGTATAATTGCAGAAAAATTGTAACAGGTTAAATCATTGATCAATTTGAAAAGCGTGTGTTGACCTTTCTCAGCTAATCAATTCCTTTAAAAAAAAAAAAAAGATTTTTTTTAAAAACTAAGAAAAAGGATCTCACACAAAAGGACTGAATCAAAGTTCAGCAACATGGCAGGTTCATGCAAATAACACAGAAAAGAAATGTGTGTATCAAAAGCGCTACTTCAATTTGCATCTTTTGTGCAATTTCCACTTAAAAAGCTCAGCTCCACTGAACAGAGCCAAGACTTACTCATTAAGTACTGCCAGGTATGAGAAACTTGGGAAATAACTGAGACTCTTATGAAAGATTACAGTGAAATAATGTGGGATCATTCGTATTACTGAGCATGGCTGCTCAAATCCCCCCTCTGCCATTGCCACACGCCACGCGGGTTCTTCATGAACTGCCATACAAACCTTAATTAGAAGTTTCTTGGAAGCTTTAAGAGCAGGAAGGGTTTAGTGAGCTGTGACAAACACAAGCCACGTGTCCCTTTTGTAGCATGATTTACTCCCAGGATTTGTTCTGGAGGATCTACAGGAGGATCCCTGACGTGGATCCAGCCTGGAATCTGCTCCAGCACTAGGGATGGAGTTCAGCTGTAACTCAGCTACACACAGTTACATCAGGCTGAAAATGAGGCAGACATGCCTTAAAAACATTTTATACACAGTTACAAAATTCCCAAGCCAATCTGATAAGAAACACCTTTGGCAGTGCCCAGTTCTGTTTCCCATGGAAAGCTCATTTACAGGAAGCATCATCCACGGGACTAACAGAGTCATTTACAGCAAACTGGCCTCAGCAACTTCCCTGTCACCACAGAGAAAGAGAAATATGAAACATGAAAAGTGCTGGACATACCCCAACATACTGACTCAAATAGAGACTTATTCCTATTTACCCAAGTTAAAAACATTCTCCCAGCTCAGGTTTTCAGGCTGATCAGTCCTTGTCAATACTCTGCACACTCCTCACATTCTGTATCACCTGCCCACGTGAATGTTTGTCTCAGTAACATTGAATTTCTGTGCTGTGTGCAAGAGAAAGCCATTCTTTGAGCCTCATGAGTATTAATTACTCACCTCACTAATTTCAGTAGAGAGAGAAGTGGGACAGCTGCCAGACCCCAGGTCTTGCCTGCAATTAATTAAACCTGTGGAGAGGATGTTCAGTGCTGCATTAGAGCTCCAAGTCCTGAGCAGCCATGCCCAGGTGTGCTCCCTGTGCCCACTGCCACCTGTACAGCAAACAGTGCAGGAGGCTTCTGAAGGATCAAAACCAGTTAAAGGGAGCTGATTGTTAACAGTTAATTGGGATATTTATGTCTTTTTCTCACCAAAGTGTAGGGTTTAAAGCAGAGGTGAGGGCTGGGGAAGCTGCAGTAGCTGTGACCTCCTTGCACACATCCCAGTCACAGGAAATTGTCTGCTGAGTGATGTGGCCCACAGTGAGAAGAAAGCTTTGCAGTTAACAACTGATCACATTCTATAAAAACAAAACTAAACCAAACCTCCAAATTACCAAAAACCCCTCCCCCCACAAATGCCCTCTAACTAATAATTTCGAGGCTATGAAGAAACTTATAATTTCAATTCTAGTAAAAAATATCACACACATTTATAGATCACATCTATATTTGGGTGAAAAAATATTTAGGAAGAAAGCAATGAAGACAAAGAGGAATAAACCAGAGGTGCACTAAATTTCAAAGCACTGTGTGCCATAAACTTTAGCTCATTCTCTGCTTTTAAACTCATTTTCTCATACAGAGAAGCAGCATTTTGAGCCATGTCATTTAGAGAAATCTAAATTAACAGACCAGTGGATGTGACATTATTGTCTAACAGGTTAACAGAATTACTGGCCAAACCAAAACCAATGGACTTCCTAAAACTGCGTGGAGAGGAAAAAGAACCAACTTAATGTGCAAGTCTGGAAAACTTTAAAATACCACTCTATTTTTCTCTCTTTACACACTGTAGCTATCCCTTTACAGACACACTTAATTGACTGGAACAATTCTCCTTGGCTTCAGTGACTTCATAATTTGTCATAACCACCTCACGAGCTGTTGAGGAGACAGACTCTTCCTCATCCTGCCAAAACAATCCTATGAAATATGGTTTGGTTTAATTAAAGTATAATTAATGCATTGAATTTTAATTATTTCTGCTGTGATCTGGAGATGAAAATATTCTTCTGCCAGAATAACACATTTAATAGGAACTGGACATGCCTTGTATTAATTCCCACTCTGTATCAACTTCAGGAATGAGTTCCTTTGACTGAACAGGCAGAACCAGGGAAAAAAAGGTAACCCAAAAACCTACAGCTTTTCTGCCTGTCAGAATAGAGATGTAGGTGTTGAAAATGGAATTAATTCATTTTACATGGCTTGCAAAAATAAAACTGAAATAATTTTTCTGAATGCTAAATCTGTGTGAGATTTTCCCTTTTATCTAGAGATGTGACTTGGAAAAAAACAATTCATGGTTAACAGGAAAGGAATGTTGAGTGACACATTGACATCAAAATATTTTTGCTAAATGTACATGTGCTAAATTTTAATTCTGCTCTGGAGAGACTTGAGAAAAATCCCTGCTGCAATAAATACAGGGCACTTTCTCTGCAGAGCAGCGATTCCATGACAGGTTACTTGGAAAACAGGCAGGGAACTCTTATTACACAAATTGTTAAGGGTACTGACAATTTGGGTTTTGTGCAATGGGACATGGTTAACAGCTGATTTAGTGCTGCTGACCAAAATTTAACAGGTGACAGAATGGTGGAGCCAGGGGAAAACCAAACCAGTTCATTCAGTGCTTGCAGCTTCAGCACTGGGCACTCTCAGTTGATTCCTTTCTGAGCTCGTTAGCTATTGCTCCTTTGGGAAAGAAAAACCCCACGTATTTCAAACACATAAACAGAATAAATTGAATAGCAAGTCACAGAAAATAAATAAATTAATAAATAAATAAATAGAAATAGCCTAAGATCTCTCAAAGGTACCACAAGCTTTCTGCTGGTGCAGAAAAACTTCCAGTTTAATTCATGGAGCCTGAGATGCTCAGTCCTGTGTAAAACCATGAGACAGGGTTTTAGTTGCACTAATTAATTCAGAGGGTTTTATTAGCTAAATTTCATGGCTCAAAATATATCTTGTGAGCATGAAAATATGGTATTTCTATCACTGACAATGAATATGGAGTATATAAAGGATTTATAACTCAGTCTCCTTTGTACTAAACCAGTGATCTAAAAAAAGATAAGCCATTGTTGCCACCATCTGCCTTTCTTTCTTCTCCTACCTTTGTTTCCATTTATACCTCCTTGGGATTCCTTCCCCTACTCCCAGAGGAGCTCTTAACAATCAAACCTAAAATGAATTCAAGCAGTGACTCTAAACATTAATTCCCCCAGGTTCAGAAAGAAATACCAATACATGCCAAAAAATCTTACACATTCAGAAAAACAGAGCTACAAACATATGCAGTAACATATGCCTTGAAATGAGCAGCACAGTTATTTTAAATATTGAAATGTTTTTAATTTTTGAAGAGAGGAAAACAGCTGAAGCAGTAGCAGCATCATTAAAAGCCTGGCAGTCTAAGTTTTCAAACGTTAAATATTAAAATGTCTTACAAATTCATCAACTATAGACCTAACATAACCCAGCAGTAATTGACATTTACCCCAGATTACCTCCTGTCTTTAACAGAGGCTTTTCTGGTATTGAATAAATGTATGAATTGCAAAAATAATTGCCATATCCTTGGGCATTTGCTTTAAAACATTAATTTATTCAAATAATGAAATGCAAATGTTACACCAAGACACAATCCACCTGTCTTAGTGTGCAAGGGGAATGTTTTCCTCAGCCCTTCTCTCCTCTGAAGGCTGAAAACCTCCCTGTGCCAGCCCTGGCCCAGCCCCTCTGCAGGGAAACAGCAAGATTCCATTCTGTTGCTCCAGAAATGAGGAACCAGGAGCTGCCTGGTGAGGAATGGGATGTGTCAAACCATCCATGACCACAGGACTCTGCTCGTGCTCCTGATTCCATGGAAGCAGGGTGGCTGTGTGGAGGACAGGGTTTTGCTCACCCCCAATGCAGAGAAAGCTCTTTTCTCCTTGGCAATCACTGAGATGTCTCTTCCCTTTCCCTTTCTCCTTTCCTTTCCTTCCCCTTTCTTTTCTCTTTCCTTTTTCCCTTCCCTTTTCCCTTTCCTTTTTTTCCTTTTTCCCTTTCCTTTCTTCCCCTTCCCTTTCTTTCCCCCTTTCTTTTCCTTTTCCCTTTCCCATTTTTCCCCCTTTCCTCTTCTCTCCAGCTGTTAGTTTCCCAGCCCAAACATCACACACCACACCCTGGTTATGGATCCAGAGCTTCTGAAACTGCCACAGGATCTGAAACAGTGAATTTGAAAGGATAAACCTGACAGGGTTTATATTCCACTTTACCATACATGCATCAAATATATTATGGATTTGGCAGCTCGTGTTGGCTCTCATGGGACAGCAACTCCATCTATTTTTCCATGAATTCCTGTATTTGATAATCCTCTCTAAGAAAAAAGTCCTCTTTCCAAGAGGGGCCCAAGGAAAACAAGCTTACCATAGATTGTCACTCTCCCTGGGATCCCCAGCTGCCCAATAGAGCCAGGAGGATCCCTAAATCCAATCTCCCAACCCCAAAATTCCTGTGGGATAGCTTGTAGCTGGCAGGTGAGCCATTTGGGCTATGCAGCAAAGAGCCCTTTTGAAAAATTATGTTTAAAAAGGGGGAAAATAAACCAAAAAAGGCTGATGTGTGATTTATAACGTGGCAGCCTTGGCTTCTGCTTGGGCTGCAGGGCAAGGAGCCTCCTGGTGGGCAGGAGATGCCCTGGGGGCCGGGAAACAGCTCTGGCTCTGCTGCTGAGCCCTCACCGGGAGTGCTGAGGGATGGGGATGGGAATGGGAGTGCTGAGGGATGGGGATGGGAATGCCCAGGGATGGGGATGGGAGTGCCCAGGGATGGGGATGGGAGTGCCCAGGGATGGGAGTGCCCAGGGATGGGAGTGCCCAGGGATGGGAGCCCTGGCTCCCCGTGGTGGTGCCTGGCCAGACCCAGAGAACCTCACAGGAGTCTGGAGCCTTCAGCAGCCTCAAAATCCCGCAGCAGCAGAGGGGATTCAGCCCCTGTGCCCAGCTCTGAGCAGAGCTCAGGTGCAGCTCTGTGCTCAGGGCTGTGTCAGCTTCTGTTTTCATGGGGCCTTCCAGAACACAACTGAAAAAAAACAAAAAAGAAAAACGACAAAACTTTTTTCCCCCCAGTTTTTATTTTCCCTGCAGAAGGATCTAAACCTAATTTAATTCCATTAAACATACCTGCTCTTCAGTAACTCAGAGGAAATATTCCAATTTTTGCAAGGAGAGCTCCCCACTAAGGTTTCTAGCCTCTGTGTAGCAGAAGTAAACTGAGAATGAACTTTAGGTAGAATTCACATTTCATTTGTTTGAAAGCATTTAAAAATATGAAATTCAATGAAATTTCCTATCTCTTGCACTACTGTAATACCTTCACATTAAAAGTCAGTGTTTTATTAGAATTTCTGGCAAACAGCACCTGCAACCCAACTGGAATCCTGCCAGTAATTCCTGTTTGTGTCCCCTCTGGCCCAGCCCCAGCTCCAGAGCACAGCTCTCCCCCAGCCCTAAGCTGTAATCTCGTAGTAGGCTTGAAAGATAAATCCTCAACACTACTCCTCCTCCACAGATCACCCACAAAGTTACTTTAAAATATGGAAATTTATATATTTAAACTTATATGACACTATGTATGTTATATGTATAATGTATTAATACACACATTATATAATATACTTTATACATATATACATCTTGAAGCTTGTTAGGAGCAGAATAGAAAATTTCATGTCAGGAGGGGTGTGGTATTTTTGTTAAACAGAACAAGTATTATCTAGATCATGAGATAAATAACAAAGAATTTTTGTAAATATGAAGTCAACCTTGCTCATTTCAGACCAGCAAATGGAAAAAAAAATAATTCAACTAAAAAAAATAAATATTTTTACTTGCTGCCAGGAAGAAAATGTTATTGGAAGCTTTGATGCTTGTGGCAAATGGTATCAGTCATCATTAATTTGACTAAGACTGTCAGTTTTGCATTATTTGACAGGCACTTCTAGTTGGGGCTTATTTTCTGAGAACATTTTGACAAGTGTATCACAGGACAAGGATTTCTAAATACCAGGAAAGAGTTGAGGAAGCAGGCAGAGCCATGCAGAGCAGAGAGGTGTTTGGGCTAACTTCTCAGAAGTCTGGAGAGCAGGATGCCAAAAGTGAGATAAATATTTCCCAGGCAATAACAAACACACAGAGAGAAAACTGTCCTCGAGGTTTGCACGTGAGGATATGAGCACAAGGAGTGTAATTAACTCATTTTTAGAGGTTTTCTTGTTGACCAGCACGGTGCTTGTTCGTGAATAGAAGAGGAGGAATGAACAGATGATACTGAGGACTGCAGATATTAAAATTGGCTGGGCTGAGGATGCTCCAGCTGGCTGATTTTTAAACAGAGCTCAGCAGCAGCAGTCCAGGGGTGGCTGTGGGGCTCTCAGAGCACCCTCCAGGCCTCCTTGGCACCCTGAGAGCTGGCCCTTGGTGCACTTCCTCAAGGACAGCCCCTCCCAGACCTCTGCCCAGTGCAGAGAAAGGAAGATGACAGCATCCCAAATTCCCAGGCTATTGCAGGAGGCAGCGCCCACCCCTCAGACTGAAGACGTCTGTGAGCAGCCTCTGCTGGCCAGAAAACATCCCATGGTTTAACTGGGAGTTGCCACCAACATGGAGTTGTGGAGGGAAAGTTTCCCCCCTCTCTCTCCTGTCTCTCCCAGATGGCTGCTGGTGCTCTCGAGCCCCAGGCTGGTTTTGGCAGGGGCTGCTGGACTGTTCCAGGGCAGAACACACAACAGCCCCAAGGCTGCCCTGGGCATTCAGCTGGGGATGGACTGGCAGGAGGCTCAGTAACACAGCCTCAGATAATGGGTTGCCGTGGCAACATCCCTGCCTGCTGCCAAATTCTGGGGCTCAAGTTTAAAAGCTGATCTCAAACCAAGGTCCTTTTTCCAAAAAAAGAGAAAAAAAATCTCTAAGCTCTTATTATAAAAAAGCAAACACACCAGCATATTCCTCTAAAAAAAAGAAAAAAAGAAAAAAAAGAAAAAAATCCATCCCACATAAAAGGAGGCAGTCCTTGCCCTGCCATTTCCTTCCAGAGCTGTTACTCCAGCTCTTCTGACCTCAGTGTTGGCTTCTCCTATACTGAAATGCTCCATTTCCACTATGAAATTGCCTGACTTAAAATCGAGCATGCAATATTTATATACTTTATATACTTCTACTCAAGCATGTAGAAGATAAGAATGCCATTTCTGGGGCAGAGTGTAAAGCAGAGTTTAAAAGGCAGTTCTGCTACTGTGGGTTTTCAAAAGCACCTTTGGTCACTGCCCTGTGTCCCCCTGAACCTCAGCAGAACTCAAACCAGAAGTTTCCCAATACCTAATTTTCCCCCCTGGAAGTTCTGAAAGAACAGGAGAAATAGTTGCCCTAATTTTATGAAATTTAAGGCAGTGTGAAAAAACCCTAGTCCTATCAAACAGGTTTTATTAATACAGAAAGTAATGCAGAAAGGAGTTAAATTTATAATGGAGCTTGAATATCATTCATAAACTGCAGCAATGGCACAATTTTAACATTATATTCCAATTCTTAGAGCTTTTGAATTTGAGTTTCCAATTCCCAGCTCTAAGTTCTCAATATATTTAAACTACATTACAATGAAAAAACCCTCCACAACCTGCATCAACTCAAACATCCTATTACATAGGGAGAGATTGCCAGGAAATACACTTTATAAAGGGGTTTTTCCCAGGGAATGTTGATCTCTTTCCACTCAGTCTTCAAAAAGCTTCCACACTTAGAACCAGCTAAAAATGAGAGTTGCAGCTTAACAATCACTGACACTTCAGATAAGAAATATCCTCAGCATCTTCAAAAGCCTCCCAGTGATGGACATTTCTATGGATCTTTCAGTGTTCACTGACAAGCAAGTGCAATGATCCCTATGGCAGCTGGCAAGGCACCAGCAACCAGAACCCCTCTGCTCAGACCCTGCCTTGCACATCCCACTTTTCCATGCCTGGAACGAGCTCTGTCCCACCTTTGCTCTGCTCAGCACTCAACAGACCCTCCAGCACAGACCAGCACCACATCCTTGTTGTTATAAATTCAATTTAGCCACTAGATGGATGGTGAAATCCTAAGGAATAGGAGGATATTGCCTTTAGCAATTTCATGTTGGGGTATATAAAGCTTTCCTCAAAAGTTTTAGATTGTTGAGATCTGTTTGCTGCAAAAGCAACAAAATGAAAAAAGAAAAATAAAGCACATCAGGTCTGGCTGATTCATGCATAAATTACAATTCAGATTGCCTGGCAAAGTATTTTAAACAAGTATCTTGACAAAATCCTTTATTCTAGGTGGTTCATTATACAAATATCATCAACTAAGAGCAGAATAATTGCTTTGTCCCCTCTCTCTCTGCACTAAGTGTGTGCATTATTATTTTATGTACTCTCCCAAAGCAAACAGCCTCCTTCACTGGCTATTAAAAAGTCTTTTAAACTCCTTGAATCATAAACCCCCTGGTTCTCAGCTGTGCTCTGCCTCACACAGGGCTCTTGTTTGTACTGCCTATAACTCCACCTCTGCACATCTGCAAATATGCTCCTTGTGAGCAGAGGGCACAGCACAGGGATCCCGGGGGGAGCTCAGGGATGATGTTCCTCACACAGGAGCAGCACAGCAGAGGACTTAAACACACATTGTTTGCAGTAATTTAAAGAATTTACTCTCTAAAGCCTCTGTAAAAACTTTAGGATCTCATAAACCCCAGTGACAGAGTGGTGCTCTCAGGTTTCAGTGGTTACTGGCAGATTTTGAGCCAGTAAGAACTTTGTGGGTTTGGATCAGGGAAGAAATTTGTCTTTGGGACAATTGGCTCTGCCACCCGTGGCTTCCCTGCTCTGTCCCTCCTCCTCCTCCCACCTGTACTGGGTTTTTAGGACCTTGGGGGAAGAGTTTGTGTCTGGTTTTGCCCTGGGATGCTCAGAACCAGCCAAGCTTTAAGTGCAGATTAACAGGGCAAAGTTATTCTGGCCTCTCCTTTCACAGCATCTCTTACATCCTCTTCAGGAAGTTTTATATTGAAAAAAAAAATTAAATTAACACATTAAAATTAAAATAATCTCATTAAAACATTAAAAAATTAATCCCAAGTGTAAGTGAAGTCTGTCCTGGCTTAGCAGACTGGAAATATTCAGCAAAACTGGTGAAGTTGTGCCAAATTTTCCAAAGATAGTGGGATTTAGGCTTGAACGTTTCAGGAAATTGGGTAACTGTAAATGCAGACTCTTTTTTTTGGTCTCTGTGGGGGTTTAGGCTGGATTTTAGGAAAATGTTCTTCTCCCAGAAGGTGCTGGCACTGCCCAGGCTCCCCAGGGAATGGGCACACCTCCGAGGCTGCCAGAGCTCCAGGAGAGTTTGGACATCAGGGACAGAGTGGGAGTGTCTGTGCAGGGCCAGGAGTTGCACTGGATGATCCTTGAGGATCCCTTCCAACTCAGGATATTCCATTGTTCTATGAAAAAATCCTAGAAAATAATCTGGAGTTCAAGAAAAAATGTGGCTGCAGTGAAATTTAAGAAATTAATTCCAGAAGAGAGGTCAGCAAAAATGTTGCCAGTTTCATTCTCAGATTTAGGATCCAAAACATCTCCATCCTATCCCATGATAGAGCTAGAATTGTGGCAGTTTTGAAAATTCTCCCATGACTGATGCAATCAGCTGCCAAACTCTCACAGATAATGTACAGCAATGAGATAGATATATATATATATTTAAAATACACATAAATTATACAAGGTGTAAGTGCTGCAGAGAGACATTTCCAGAAGGAAACCAGCACCTTCCAGCTGTGCAGATTCTGTGTTACAAGTTTAACAAGAATGTAGATTTTGGGTTGCTTTTTTTAGTACAAACACAAAGTATTTCACTTTGATAGTCTTGACCTTAAGACAATAAAAACACAGCAGAGAATGACTTATCTATCCTTAATGCAGATATTATCTACCCAAACCAGTTCAGGAGCTGATGAAAACACACAAAACCTTTGAGTTTCTGCTCTCTCCCAGCTCAGACTGAATTTTGGGTGTTTACAGAACTGTTTCCCATTGGCATCAGGTGTTTCTGAGAGCAGCCCCACAGCCCAAGCTGCACCAAATTCTGCTTTTTCACTCAAAAAATCTGAATGTTTTTTATAAGGGGAGATATTTACCCACATGAATTAACTGGCAACGAGGTTTTCTGAAACACAGAAACCTATCAGGCCAAGAAAAGAGATGAGCACCTGGTTTTAAGAATGAAATTTGAGTGGCTGAACAGTTTTGCACTAAACTATTCCAGTCCATGGCATCCTTTTCCAGTAAATCAAATATCCTGCCCTAAAACCTCTCCACTGAAGTCACCCTTGCCATGCCCAGAGTGAGCTGAGGAGACAAAATATTGCATCACTTTATTTTTGAGGAATTATTCTGCTCAGGGGCATTTCCTAGCTGGGTACCCAGGGAAACAGAGTGGAGAATTGGCTTCTGGCTTGGGAGGGTGGACACTGCTTGGAATAGTCAATATCTTTTCTGTCCCAGTGTCTTTCCTTCTGGGTGACTCACAGGACGTGGGCAATGGTCAGGCCAAATTAATTATTGAGGTAATCAGCTCTCTGCTTTAAGGAGAGAAGGAGCACACAGAGCACAAAGTTAATTTATATATGGCAAAGCAAAGACAGGGGAATATTGCTTTTCTAAGAAATTGTTTAAAGATTTCTGAAGAGGCTCTCAGAGCTTTGGATCAAAGATAATGAAAAAATACCCAGTAGATATTCTCATTATAACTTCTAGACCAATACTCTGGCATTTTCATCAGAAAAATCCCCATTTTTTTTTAACAGATTGCTTTTGCTTACTAGGAATTGAATTATTTCTGATCTGTAGCTGCACAGCCTCACTGACCTGATTGGGTACAAGGAGACAAGTGAGACATTGAAATCTACCCCAAATATTTAAAAATATCAGGAACTATCTCATTACCTTGACTTTTATGGCTGATCAAACAGAGCAAATTGTAGTCTGTAGTTGTTGAACACAAGCTTATTTCTCTCCACCCAAAAATGTTTCCACAACTGTAAGTAATGAAAGCTGTGCCCCAAAGTAGCCAAGAAAGCACTTAACAGTTCTGCAGCACGGCTTCAGTAGCACAAATAATCACTTGAAACTGTGTATTTCTGACAATTTAATTTACTGTACAACATCTGCAAGCTGACAGCCTGTGCCATGTAATTAAGAAATAGATGCCTGGCAAGATTTATGTGTTAGGGGGAGCCCACTGGAACCTAATAGGTTTTTGACAGGACTGAAGAATTGAACAAACTTAATGACTCTACTGGTGGATCATATGATTTCCTGAGTAAGGTTTTTTGGTTTTGTTGTTTTGGTTTTGTTTTAGTTTTTAAATTATGTTTATTTGCTTTAAAAACAAGCAATTCAGGGAGTCCCAAATTCAAAATAGCATTATCTGTATTGGATAGGTTATTGATGGAGCTTTATGGCTTACATGATATGACACAGGAATTTCCACCTGTCTGTGTTCATAGCCCACTGCTAAATTAAGGAGGTGGGAAATGTCCCCTGAGCCTAGGGGTAAATAATTTAGGAAAATAGCAAAACTGGCTTTGAGGAAAATCTGGAAGAGGGAGAAAATAAAGAATAAAATATTAATAATAATGTTAAAGCCTTGAGCTAAATCAAAATAAAGTAAGGCAAGGCTTTATTCATGTTATGGAATTCAGCACTGAATTCTTTATAGGAATGACAGCACAACCAAGCATAGAAAGAAAAAAAAGAGAGTTTAGTTTGGAGTTAAAGAAAGAGGGTCTGTTCATACAAAAGCTGTCTCTTTTGCAGGGAAATGGATGATCTATTTCAAGTCCTTTAAAGATTACTAAAGAGAACATCATGCAATGACAATTTTACACTGACCTGGACCAGGTGCCCGAGATCTTCCTGTTTCAGATTATCTCATTAAAAATTGAGATGGCAGCTCTGATTCATTTTACATCATTCTACATTGCTGACAGTATTTTAAACAGGCTCCAACAGAAAAAAAAAATCCAACCTTCTTTTTAAATTCTCCTTTTCAAAGCATGTTTCTTTAATCCTTGGGCTGAAAGGGTTCCAAACCTGTGCCTTGCAGCCCCCCTGGCAGGGCCCAGGCAGCATTTCAGGCATTTCATTCCCCCCAGGCACAGCCTGTTTGCCTGGTGACAGCTTCAGGTACCACACAAACCATGTCCAGGGCTTTGAAAAGTCTTTTTTGTGTCTTTCAAGCCCACATCCCTCCTCTGAGAGGCTCAGCTGGGATGTGCCCTGCACTGCAAAACCCTCCGTGGGTGTTAGGGGCTAATTCACAAAACCTGAGCTGGGCTGAGGACCAGCAGCAGTTGAGGAACACTAATTAAAATTTGTAAAGACTGCTACAGACCTATTATTTTGCCTGGTTCCCCCTGTACTTTTATACACTGCTGACATATCTCAGTATCACAGGTGAATAATGTCTCCAAACAGCTCAAAGAGGGGCAGCACAAAGCAGAGCCTCCCTTAAATCACAGCAGCACTGAGAAAAACTCTCAGCTCCTACATGCTGAGCATTCAAACAGGGTATTTGTTCTAAATATACACCTCTTTGTCCTCTTCAGACACAGCCAGCCAAGGGGCTGCACTTTGGCTCTCAGGACACCCCTGACATTAAAACCTTCCAACACGTGGAGCTAAAGATGCAGCTTTTTGTGGTTTAGCCCTCAGTCCTGCAAAGCTGATTTGTGCAGCCAGATTAAAGAGTCACCTACATGCTGGCACTGCTACAGAAAGTTTTGTGCAGTGTTAATCAAAATATTGACCAAAGTAAAATATTTAAGTTAAAGAACTCTCTGCTTTGGAGCTCGGTGAAGAGGCAACTGGAGTTTTGCAAGTTGTGTCTGAAAGAAAATTACTCCTGTACTGGTATTAAAGAAGCCAGACAGAATAATCTTCTCTTGTTTATTAAAGCTCCTTGGACGTTACCAAGTTGGTGAAAAGAAGGTTATTAAAGATCCTGACCTAGAAGTGAATCACACCACGGATTTTCAGAATTTCAGCAGTGTTTCCCTTGGGAGGTAAGATAGGTGTTCTTTTGAGAGGAGTGATGTCCTGGTGGCCCAGCAACGCCTCTGCTGTGCCCTGTGCTTGCAGAGTGGCCAGGCTGTCAGCCAGCAGAACAATGAGCTGGGCCCCAGCACACTGAGAGCAATTTCAGAGGGAAAAACCACCTCAGTGGAGCAGCAAGAAGCAGTTATTGACTAAGGAGAGGCAAATAGCTTTTCTTTTCCCACTGCTTTCTCCCATAACATTTTCATTAACGTGACACACAAAATTATGAAATAAAGCACTAATATAATCAACTGCTGGCAGTGATTAAAAAGCAATCCCATGTCCAAGGCTTTTCTGCATGTTTCCATGGCTAGCTGAATCGAGTATTTTAGAGCAGTGGAATTTGGGAGTTACATTTTCCTGTAATCACTAACTCCACATTAGCACTGCCACATTTACAGACTTAGTTCTTTAAAGTCAATTGTATTTTACAAGAAAATGGTGATAGCATCCAATATTCTTGAATGTTCAAGGAAGTGTAAAGGCATTGGGCACTCACTAACAAGTTTATTAGCAGTAACTTAATTTAGGAAATTAATGCCACACACTGTCACTCCAACTGTGCCAAACACCTTAATCTGTGTTCTAAAGTAGAGTTAAAGTTCTTTATAGCCCCTGATGTGCAAATTGAGGCCTCAAAATGATTCAAGGTAAACAGCCTTTCAAATTGACACAACCAGCCAAGAGCATCTCTCTCATTTGTGACATATGCTGAACTGTATTAGTCAGATATTTCCAATTTATTTCAGCAGAAGCTTAATTTCAAGAGGCTTGCTAGCTTTAATTTCTCCTGAAACAGCTTCCTGGTAGTGTATCTGCAATATGATTTAATTTATCACAGCAGAGCTGTCTTTGCTATAGAGTTTCTGCAGTTAATGTATGCAGCTGCGAGTGTTTTCCTTAATCAAAGAGAAAAGGGCCACTTTCCCTTGCCAGATCTCATCAGAGCACAAGCAGCCAGCACTGATGGGTGTTTCTGTCCTGCATCGATTTCTCCAGCTCACCAGAGAGCTTGGAGGAAATGGTGCCACTTGACATTATCCCCAAGCACCAGAAATTCCCGTGGATCAGCTCGGGGCTGGAGCGTTCCCACCTTGCAGCCAGGCAGGATCGAGCACCTGCACCTCCCCCAGACACCCAACCTCGGCTGGGAGGCAAAAGGGATTTAAAGGTTTTGCCTACAGCTTTTGACAGTGAAACTCTGATTTTCACACCTGCAGGAATTCCTCTCACATCGCTGGGGTTTGGAGCAAAATTCAGGTTCAAGATTAAGAGGAAAGGAACTGGATCAAATGAGGCTGCTGGTGAAGTTCTGAAAAAAATTAAACCAGTATAATCTACCTTAAAAAGTGATATTCTCAATCACCTCCTGTCCTAGGCCATAACTGGATTTTTCACCATTTTATGCTAAATAGTCAGAGTTGATAAGCTGGGTTCTGTTCTCCTGTTTCTCTTTAGCAGGCTGTGAATCTCTGGTCATTTGAGAATCTGTCATTAATAGGCTTTGCCTCAGAATATTTTATGTTAGATTCAGTAATCTGTGTTTTCTGGAGGTTTCATGCCATCCCTCTCTCCCTGAAATTTGCTATCACTTGCAAACATAATCACTGTGTTGCTCAGCACCTTTTGTGTAAATAGATATGAAGAGAAAATATTATATTTTCCTGTCAATTCCCAGATTTCATCTTAGGACATAGTACTTACCTGTACATCTATCTTTTCCCCCAGAAAATATAAAAACACTTACTAAAAATTCCTTACACACCAAAACAGAAATGCTGAGTCTCTCTACTCTAAAAATTGCAAATATGAAAGAACCAAAGTTGGGGGGTTTTTTCTGCATGAGAAGGATGGAACTTGAGCCTTTTGAATGTGGTTTTGTGTTTTTATATTCTGGGCCAGTATCACAGAGTGAAAGTGCAGCCTCAAGGTGTTTTGGCAGCTGACAGCAGCTAGAGCCAGGCTGAACAACAATAATATTGTGATGTGGATCTGTATGGCTTTTTGTCAAAGTCAAAATTGAGTTATTGTGTGCTTTTACAGGCACCATGAGCAAAGGGAAGGAGTGGGATGCTGGGAGACAGGCTGCTGACAAGGATATTGGTTCACTGCACTTGTTCAGATGAGCTCTGACTATGATGCTTTTGAACATCTGATTTTAAAAATTATTCCTGCACTCTTAGGGTATCACAGAGGAGAGATAAACCTCTGGGAAAATGGGTAGGAAAAGTGATGACAGCTGGGAGGGAAACTGAAGGTAGGGAAATGTTGATGGATCATTATGCTACCAAACCCCAACATCAAGAGCCTCAGCTTGTCAGAAGTGGCTCTGTTCCCCTGCTGGTGTCGAGGTGCAGCAGCTGCTGCTCCAAATGCCTCTTTGCACCTTTGCAGAGACACCAAGGCAGCTGCAGGGAGCTCAGGTGTGTGCCTGTGCTCCGACCAGCTCTGCACTGCCACTCAGACAGGCCACGAAGGACAAAGGCACGAAACAATTGTCTCAAACCTCTCCAACCTGCCCCAGGCTGCTCATTTTCCCAGCAATAATTGAGGAGCTCTCCAAGCCCTGAAGTCAGGGATTCAGGGGAGGTGCAGGACTACACATTTTAAGGGGCTTTATTGACATACAGAGCCTTCCATGAGCCTCAGAACAAATCTGTGGGATTAAAACCTAAATACTGCTAAGAACCACTCCAGTCCACAGTGCACAGGAATACAGCTGCCTCCAGGACTGATTCTCATCTCTGGCAATTAAAGGTGCCAGTTATTACTTTTTAAGGGACAATCAACAAGAGCCACATTAAAAAATACTTCCCAGAGAAGTCTGACCTTGGGCATAAGTCCTTGTTCTGTCAAGGCTTTCAGATGGGAAATGAAACAGAGCTGTGCTGACAAGTGTCAAATCTAAATACTGGGCTTTGTTGAGGGTATGCCACATCCTTTCCACACTCCTTCCTATCCAACAGTAACAACTGGGGGTTAAATGGGGGTTGTTATTACCACTGAGAGCACAGAAAATTCAAGTATTTTCTGCAAGAACCTAACTATCTTAATGCTCTCACATTTGGGGAATATAAGCCAGCATATTCTTGTGTGATCCTGCTGTTTCACACAATAAATGCAAGCTGCATGCACCATTCTATTAGTTAGTGGTACTTACTAGTACTTTACTAGTGGTTTCTAGGTCAGCAGCAGTCACCTTTGACTCAGCACTCCTAAAACACTGCCAGGTTTGCACAGCCCTGCCCCAGCAGCACAGGTAAGGTGTTGGTGAAATGAAGAGAGCTCACAGAGGGGGATAAGGGCTGAAATATTTGCCAAGAGAATAAAGCCTGAGGGAACAGGGCTTGTTCAGCCTGGAGAAGGGACAATTCCCAGTGACTGCAGGAAGGTCATCAAGGAGATAGAGCTGTGCTCTTCACAGAGCATGGGAGGAGGAGGAAAGATATCAGACTGTGATCAGGAATCAAAACAAAGGAGGTTCAGACCACTTGGAAGAAAAAAAGTTCTTCCTGTTGGGACAGTGAAGCATTGGATCAAGTTTCCCAGACGTGTCCTGCTACCTCTGTCCTAGAGATTTACAAGACAAAATGAAATAAAACCTTGGGAGACCTGCTCTGACCTCACACCTGCTCTAAGGAAGGAGAATGGCATTAAAATCAAACCATACAACACCTGGTATTTCCCAGTATCTAGCTCAATTTCTGATTGCTTGGTTGGCATATTTTGGCTGTTTTTTTTAACTGAGAAATGACATTTTACGTGAGCAGGAATGAAGAAAAACTCTGTTCAGGCCCAGCTGCCCACCTGGGGCTGGAGGTTATTGCAGAGAGGGAGTGACAGGTGTGTTCATGGTTGGTGCCTGGCAGTGACCTGCTCAGGTCAGTTTTCTCTGAGCAGAAAGGCTGACTCTGCTTCAAACTCCATGGAAAACACCCTGGCAAGAGGACAATGAAGGGCCAGAGAGAGCAGAATGAAAATGTCTTGTTCTGGAGTACTTGAACTTCTAGGATACTCCAAAAACAAGCAAATGAAAAATCCTCAAAAAAATCTAAATACAGCAAAACCCATCAGACCCTTTCTGACTCACAGGAGATACATTAGGATTGAACCTTGCACAAAGATGTGTGGCATTTTTGTGCTGCTCAGAGTTAATAGGAGGAGAGGAATGTCATTTCACACTCAAAAGGTAACCAATACTTAGTTTGAAATTGTGCCTTGGGAACTTTGTAAGAATTTTTTTATGTTGAGTATTTTTAAAGTTATTTTAAGGAACCCACTTGGAAAAACGCTTCCTTAGAAATGGGCTTTCAGAAATGCAGAATGCACCTGTTAGTTTTCTACTCTCCATATTGCACCTGCAAAATTACAGATTGCCTTTTTCTAGCTCTGCCAATCCTTCTTGAGAGTTGGGAGTGTTACTATTCATGAGGGACAGATTTTCCATAAGAGCAGGAGCTCCCCATCATTTCTTGTGACAAAAACTCCATGTTTTTATCCACGGCACATCTCAGGAAAACCTGCAGGCTTCCTAAGCAGCCAGGGAAGGCTCTGAGGAAATCCAGCCCAGCAGAGCTGGTTCCAAACCCTCCTTGCAGCTGGCAGAGGTGGGGAACAGTCCCTGCTTTAGCACAGGGGCTGGCACAGCTGTCCTGTGTCCCTGCAGGTGGCAAGGGTGGATGCTGCAAAATTCCAGCAGGGTCACAGCTCCTTTTCCTTGTTCCTGCTGGACAGGGTTGGAATCACAGGAGGGAGGAGGTTGGAAGGGTCATCTGGTCCAGCAGGCAATGAAATAATTTATGTAACACTTGACTTTTCTAGAGGACAGCTGTTTGAAAAAAACAACTCAAATTTTGCTAAATATAATAAAAATCAGTACAAATAACTTTTATACATCTTTGCATCAACCCACATTTTTTCCATTCTTTTATATCTTGCTCTTGACCTGTGTCAGGTGTTTCAAGTCATGAGTTTTTGCTGCATTACTGGCACCACTTTCAACTCCTGCCCATGGCAGACCCTTCCCAGTGGATATTTGCTATTTCTTATTTCCCTATTAATCCATATTCTGGTTTCATTTGAGGGTGACAACATTGCTCCTGTTTCTCAAGATCTTAATCAGACTTCTACCAGGCTCATGTCTCACATGATTTTCCTTGGATCCTGTGGGAATGCTGTGATTTTCCCCAGTTCTGGCACAGAGCTCTGTAGGTGGGTGCAATGTGTGGGACAGCTCCCAGTTATTTGAGGAAGAGATTGCCTTCAAACGTGTCAACACCTCCCCTTGAGTGCATCATCTCCCCTGCCTCCTTTACTGGGGAGTCACTGATTGTCTGGAACTGACCTGTGCCTGTGGCATTCAAAGTTTCCTTTGCAAAGAAAGTGGAGCTTTCCTGCAGATTTTGAATCCAGCTATTTGTTTTGGGTCGTGTCCTGTTCCTTTCCACTTACCTCTGCCTCCCGAAACGCTGCTGCTGCTGCTGTGCTGTGCAGATGTTTCCTGGCCTGTCTCTTTCACAAAGGATGGGCTAATGGGGCTTCTTTTTAGCATTGTTTTCAAAACAGGGTAATAAAAATATTCAGCTTCTTGTTGTCTGTATCTGACCTGACCTGCAGTGAGCACACAAAGAGTGCAGACCCTGTGGAGCACAGTTTGGGCACAGAGGGAAGAGTTTTTACACAGGCCTTGGTTTAGTTGTCAACAATCTGTGCATTATGGAAATCTGATTGTGCTGCTTCCCCCCATATTGACATGAGTATTTAGCTTGACTTTCTGAAAAATGTAATATCATAATAGACAACAAATGTCTTCAAAAATATGAGAAAACATTCCTCACTTCCTGTGCTTATCTTGCTTTTTGGTTGTCTCATTCAGCACATGCAGACTGTTCTTAGTTGACTCAGTTAAGTGGCATTGAAGAACTCTGCTCCAAAGCTACCCTTGACTTTAATAAAAAATTCAATTTTTTTATGGTCTGTCTCATATCCAACAAAGAATGACTTTATCAGCTCTTGCTACTAACCCAGTCCTTGTAATACTTGCTTCAGACTCCACAGGTGGTCTCTTTCTGGAATTATTTTACAAGAAAGGTGGATGATTCCTCTTTTTATTACTCTTTTCTAGATTTGTTGGAACAGAGAGAGATTTTTCTAACAGGCTTTCCATACGTGCACTGTACTGCCAGGCTCAGGGCAAAGAGAAGAAGAAAAAATAATAACTTTCTGTGTCTGTATTGAGAAGAGAGTAAACATTACATAACTGCATGGATATATTCCACTTGCTTCAATTTTCAAAGAAAGAAATTACTAAGTTATTAACTGGAAAATTCAGGCATTTTGAAATGCATTAGAAAACTCCTTTCTGTTAGGTGTTTTGGTGGCAGATGAACTTGGGAGGCAGCTGTAGCTAAAAGTCATTTTTGAAGCCTATTGAAAATATGATTTGTGACAAAATTCTCAATTTCTTTTTATAAGTAGATTATGCCCAAAGTACTTTTATAATTTGCTAAATCAAATGCTGCATTAGGTATTTCCACATGTAATCTTAAAATTATTATAAAAACCTATTTAGACTGTAACTTTTAATACAGTCCATTCAAATTATCTGCAAGTTCAACATGTTTATACAAAGCTTTTCAAGTCACTGGGTGATTTTCCTGCTGGGTGCCAGTCCACCTCAAATTTAATGTGTTTTGCTAATGGGAGCAAAGACCTTGCTCAAAATTCTGTGTGCACTGAACGGGATGGAGGATTTTTTTGTGGATAAAGACTTCTTTTTACTCAAAGTCCTGGCAAACCTCCCTGGGATGAGCAGCTGGCCACCCTCCACCCTGCAGGCAGCGCTGGACTGGAGGGGACATTTCTGCAGCTGCATTTGCTCTTCACAGCTCACAGCCACAGGGATTTTACTTGGCTCTACTGTAGCCATGGGAGAAAGACATCAAAGAGTCTCTGGTGTGTCCCACAGTCACAGAACAGCTTGGGAGGGACCTCTGGAGTTCATCCACTCTGATCTCCTACTCAAAGCAAGCCCAGCTAGAGCAGTGAGGCAGGACCAGCTCCAGCTGGGATCACAGAATCCCAGACTGGTTTGGCTTGGAAGGGACCTTGAAGCCCACCCAGTGCCACTCCTGCCATGGGACACCTTCCACTGTCCCAGGGTGCTCCAAGCCCCATCCAACCTGGCCTTGGACATTCCAGGGATCCAGGGGCAGCCACAGCTGCTCTGGGCACCCTGTGCCAGGGCCTGCCCACCCTCAGTGGATCTCACCTTCTCCGAGAAGGAGATGCCACAGCCTCTCTTGGCAGCCTCCTCCCAGCTCCCTGATCACCTCACAGGCAGAAGGCTTTTCTTGCACCTACACAGATTTTCCCACGTGCCTGCTTTCCCCAGTCCTGCCCGTGGCTCCTCTGGACCAGCCTGGTTCTGTCTCTCTCCTGTCCCATCAGGAACCTGCAGGCAGCAGGAAAATGCCCCTGAGCCTTTTCTTCACAAGGTTGAACAAATGCTGTTGTAGCTGCCTCCCCTCATCCATCATATGCTCCAGCTACCTGACCCTCTTGATGGCCCTGGCTGGACTTTCTGTAGCCCTAGAAAATAATTTTCTTTGGATATTTCCAACCTTGAGGGGAAAGAATAATGCTGTTCAGTGGTTATTCATCTAAATGAGACCAAAGGCCTTAAATCAGGGATAGCAATAACAGAAAACTCTCATATCTTATCTCTTTTCTCATTTAGAAGTTTGGACCCAGTCAGAGACACCCCTAAAAGTCTGTGAGAGGTTTAGAAAGAACTCACCCAGAAGGAAACACTCATTGCATTCATGTTCAAGAGAACTAAGGATTTCACCAGAAGATGGATGTAAATGAGGAAAAGCAGCATAAAGCTGCTCCAGGGTTCTACATGTATTTGCCACACACCCACTGCCAATAATCTGAGGCCTGAAGTTTTGGGTTAGCAAATCACTTGTGTTGACCTAGAACAGCACAGTGAGACTTCAGCCAGAATGCTAACGAGCCCTGTAAGAAAATAATCTCCTTATGCCCTTCCTGAAACATATTCTGTGCTGACTCAAGCTGACTTTCTGAGCAAGATGGTCTCTTCAGCAAATGTCCAGTTTGGCTATTTTAATTTTAGCCAGATTCACTACAGCTGCTAAAACATGTACAGAGCTAGCAGGAACAGGAGCAATGCACACACAGAAGTGCTGTTTGCACTTTCCCCAGCACAGTGCAAGGAATGTGCTTTTGATGATATCTCAGAGCAAGGGATGACTTCGGCAAGGGAGATTTAAGGGAAGAAAACCCACAGAGTCCCTGTGAGATGGTGAAAAAATATGGATTAAATGTGTCAGAGCTGTTGCTAAGAGGAGCTGACAGAGCTGCTGAGATAGCTCAATGACCTGATTAAACAGTGGTGAGGAACAGTGTTCCCTGTCCACCTCTACAAGATTTCATCATAAATTATTTCATTAACTTCGTATGTAGAGACTCCCTCCTTAAAATAGATGTCAGATTGCCATGTAGGCAATCCTGAGGAATATATAGAGGTACCACTAAGTCTCATTACTTATGTGAAACTGAAAAGGAAAACATCCTTAGGTGTCAGGCTGCAACTGAGGAGTCAAGAAACATTATATTGAATATTAAATACTTGTAATGCAAGAAGCAGCACCAGAAACACTTGGTTCTCCCAGAAGTTTTAGATTGTTGTAAAAGGTCATCATTAAAGTGTGAAAACATATTGAACTCTCTTCTGCATATACAATAATCTGCCTTGCTCAATGTCCAGCCTTTTCACTGATCCACTCACTCCCTATAAATCCTTTAATATCCCTGAAGTTTGGTAGACAATTCTTTATTAGCTCATATTCTCAGCAAGCTTGAATTGACACCCCCCCCCCATTAAATGCACAAACAGGCCTTTATACACCTTCTTCTTAATGTGACTTATTAGAATTTGAATAAGTTTTCTAGCTTCTCTCTATTCCTAGAACACCTCAAAGGAGCTCTTGTTAATGTACATTTAATTGCAACAGCTCAGCCTCAACGTTCTCTATAGCAACAAATATGCATTGGCCACGTCTGTCAAATCTTCCTTCAGCTTCTTCCTTTCTGCCTTTTATGGCCAAGCCTTTCACACAGGTTTGCTTTGTACAAAGTCTTTCCCTCTCTGGATAGTAAAATATCTTTCAATTATATTACTTTTCTTTGCTCATTCTGCAATTTCTCTCACGTGCATCCAGCCCATGATGCTGCCTGTCCTTTGCTTGAATACCATGAACAGGACAGGAGCAGGAGAGCCCAGCATAAAAAGTGGTGGTTCCTTAGTCCTATCCTCTCATTTTGCTTTTTTTTCTTTTTTAATTTTTTTTTTAAACTCTACTTCACATTTCCTTGCTTGTGTTGTATGCAGTCCAAAGAGAATGAAAGGCAGATTTTATTTGAAGGTTCAATGTCCCGTCATAGCATTTAGTCAAAAAAATAAAAAAAAGAAGAAAAATTCACAGCAAAGAGAGAGAAAAAGGAAATTAATGTCAGAAGGTCTGAGAGGAGAGTAAGAAGGCATGCTGGAGAGGAGTACCTCTGGGTCATGTTCTACTGACTTTGTGTTACAGATTTTTCTATTTCTGCACACTGCTTACAGTGTGGTTGGATAGACCATCAGCAGCCAACCTGGGAGAATATAACATTTAAAAAAAAAAGGAAAAACTCCAGTCCATTCATTTCTTTTCAATTTGCACATGAAAACATCCTGTGTACATTATTTCAAACCACACGGGGACCAGTTCTCACAGCCCTGCCTGGTAACCAAGGCATGGGAATGAATACATCTCCTCTATTAAATTTGCTGAGGACCTCACAGTGCACGCTATCAGCAGAGAGAAAAGAAAGGTGTTTCCAAAAAAGCCCCACGAGCGTTTTGCTGTCCGTGAGAAATTGAGAGCAGGATGGGAAAGGCTGTTTACACGGGCACTTCGCCAGGAAACTGTGCTTTCCACAGATCCAGGCAGCCAGGGAGCACATCCCCGATCCCCTGAGCTCCCTCCTGCTCTTCCCCGGGCGCTGCGATTGTTCTCAGACCTGTCTGTAGGTGAGGAGACACAGCCAGTCCTGCACCATGTACTCGACAGCTGCCTCTCCTCTAGGTGAGTGCTACCACACCGAGGCCATTTGTAGGAATTTTACCCAGCGAGACAAACAGACGCAGACCCTCAAAGGAAAGCAGCGAGCTGCCGGCAGAGCTTCGCAGCGAATCGCCACCAAAAATCCGCCCGCAGGAATCCTGCCGTGAAACCAGCCCTGCTAATCAGCAGGCTGGGTGGAAAGCGCCGTGAGACAGAGAGAAAGTCCCGTGCCTTCATTCGTGCCTGCCTGCCTGCCCGTTAAGCGGCAGCGCGGCTCCCGCGGATCATGTGAGGCCGGGCTATAAAGGGGAGCCGCGCGTGGGTAAAGCGGGCGGCTCGGGCGCGCTGCGGTCGCTGCTTTCCTGCGCTAAGCTGATTGACTTGTTTAAGGTCTGACCTCATCATCCTGTCAGTATGGATTCCCACCTATACAGCTAGCAGCAGCTCGGCATCGGCTGCGAGGGCTCGCCGGGTATTAATCAGAAGAGAGAGGGAGAGAGCTACCGGTGGTTGTTCTTTTGTTGTCTTTTCTTAAGAAGAGGAGTTGAAACAGAAGAGATAACAAAGAATCCGTTTCCTTCCTAAAAGAATAGGCNCCCCCTCTGGAAAACAAACCATGTCAGTATCTGGAAAGAAAGAGTTTGATGTGAAGCAGATCCTGCGGCTCCGCTGGAGGTGGTTCAGCCACCCCTCGCAGGGCTCCGCCGGCTCCGGGGGCTGCCATCAGCAGGAAGGATACGAGCACAGGGGCACCCCGGTGCAGAGCCGGCTGAAGAGCCACTCTCGGGACAGAAATGGGCTGAAGAAGAACAGCAGCCCCGTCCACCACAACATCCTGGCCCCCGTGCCGGGGCCGACGCCGGTGCACCCGCGCTCCATCCAGACGTGGCACCAGCAGAACCTCATAGAGCAGCTGCGGGCCGGCGAGGACCTTCCCAAAAGCGGCACAGAGGAAAACTCCCTCAAAGAAGATTCAAGTAAAACCACACAGGAGCTGCAGATGATCACAGAACAAAATGCAGATGAATCTGCAGAGAGGTAGGAGTTTTAAAGTCTGCACTTGGAAAGCCAGACTTGTTTCCAAGTTATTCCTTAAAACTGTCTTTGTTTTTAGCCAGGGTTCCTTACTGCATTAATCTCACTTTATATATGTGCACACCCACACTCAGAAGAGAAGGAACACTTTTGCAGCAGAAAAATGAACAGAAACATTGTCATGAAATTTTGATCTTTGCTTGAGGTACATCATTCCATAACTCTTCCATATGCATAAAATCTGCCAGTTTGTCAAATTTGCTCTATCAACATTCACAGCATACAATTTTTTTCTCTTGATTTATGATGTGTGAGTGCAATGGAAAAAGGAGCCTCCTGAAATCCTGGCCTCATTCTGACTTTATCAATGGGTGCAACTTTGACAAATGGGAGCTGCTGGAGGTGCACAGGCTCTGTGGTTGCCATTGATCTCTCAGATTTCTCACTCATTTTCTTTTACTGTCTTCCCAGCAAGTAAAATTAACCTTGAACCAAGTGGAAAGGAAGCATCATTCTTTGCTTTTTTTAAGGCTTGTTTGAAATTCCAATACTTTCACAGCTTGTTTAGCATGCTAAGACAAATATTTTCTGCAAGGTCAGGTGAAAAACCATTACGGCTGTGAGACCTTAAAGGTGTCAGCACGAAGGAAGAGCTATTTTCAAGTTGTGAATAACAGAGAATACAATATTAATGCCACTTATTTGATCCAGCTTTTTAATGTTTTCTTTTTCAAAACTCATGTCAGTATTTTTAGCTTATACAGCAGAATTTTTTACCCCACCTTTACCCCACCTTGGACTCAAATTAAGCATTTCTGATATGATTATTTGCACCATTTGATAAGATTGCTATCAGTATTTGGAAATAATTTAAATGTATTACGTTGCATTTAAATACAAATTCATCTTACTTGAAGTTATAATTCTCTCAGTAAAAACCAAGCTGACAGATTGCATATTTTTAGCAGTTATTATTTTTCAAGTTGTGCATCTGCTGTGGGGAACATCTGTGGACTGAAGAGCAAAAACAGCATTCCAAAATGCCACTTGGAAAACAGTCCCAGCAGCCAGTAGGTACCAGAAAAATTCCTTACAGAATAACAGCACTGAGGAAGGACTGGGGAGTTCTGTGTGTTTCCAGTGTTTGCAGTGGGTCAGCAGCTTTCCCTTAGTACAACATCTCAAATGACAGCACAACTTTCCCGAAAAAAGGTGATTTTAGATGCACCTTAGAAAGAAAATTGATTTAATTTGAAGAAAAATAAGAAAGCCCTATTCAGCCAAATAAGATTCTACACCTTGTGAAGAAGGAGGTAAAAAAAAAGCCTTATCGGCTTTTGGGAGGTAAAAAACCACAGCCTTCTAAAATAAGAGGTGACATTTTCTCCAGCTATATATAAAGTTTCTGCTAAGACCTTTTGAAGTTTTGTACCTTCATATCTGTTCCAATTTAAGTTTTGCTCTTGAGCTGTTTAAACTTGCAGCTTTTAGGATAGTTTTGGGACTGCATATATCATATATTGTTAGAGTCAAATAATTGGGTTTTTAAAGATTTCAGTAAAAGCCATCATTGCATGTTGTAGATTAAAATCTATCTTAACATACATCTAAAAAAGCTGAATTGGTAAGAGATTGTTTAGAAAGTGATTCATGACTATGAGTTTCTCTATAATTAAAATTTATTTCAAGAAAATAAAGCTGACTATTAAAGACACCCTAATATATATCCAATTTCTTAAATATGTACCCACAAAAATCATTAAGTAAAATACTGTTCCCTTCCCCTACAGCATCCAGCACAGGCCACACATGAATTAATACATTCATTGGCTGGGCAGAAATGAGATACTGAGAAGAAATAAGGAGAAGCAGCTTTATAGCTACATCCATTTAAATCTAGGATGGAGATATCTATATCTGGATATATTTTCATCTCTTCAAAACAATGTCTCATCTTTTACCTTTGAAATCATCTCTTTAATCATTCCAGGCCTCCTTTTCCTTTAGACATTCCAGACAGTCCCAATCAATGGTAATCAATGGGCTCTGCTGGTAATTAAAACATAAAAATCAGGAGTTTCCAGGCTCCCCAGAGCCCAAAGCCAGCACAGAAGGAGCTGTACAGGTATTGCAGCCAAATGTCACAGCCAGACCTGGGGACACCAAAGACAAATCTGACTTTTAGACCATAAAAGCACTTTCAAAGCAGCTCTCTCTAAAGCAGTGGATTTTCCTCTGCCTGGAAAAGTCCCATTTTTGGGTGGATCTAAAGCAGGATTCTGCTGGGTGTCACGTGGGCATCCAAAAGAGTGGAAAAGGAGAGAGAATCTGGCCAATACCTAAAGCCTGAGCAGAATATGAAAGCAGTTTCTACTAAGAGTTTAATGTTTCCCATGGAAAACTTTGGAAACATAAAAACAATATTCTGAATTTCTTCAGGAAAATCAGAGCTGTCTTTCTCTAGAAACTCAGGACTTAATGCTGTCAGTGGTAGACAGAGAGCACTCAGGGCATTGATGAAATAAGGGTTGGTTATTGAGGAGGAAATGTAGATAATCAGGTTCCAAACAGCAATTCCATTTGGAATACGCGATCATCAATACACTTATTTCTGCTTTCTGCAATCCATTTTGGTATTCCTGTCCCCAAACTAAACATTGCAGGACTTGAAGAAACCCTTCTGATCCACAGGCTTGCTCCTGAATTATATCCCATGACAAGAGACTAAGTAAATGAGGCTCAAGTGACTAAAACTCATTAGTTTTGTCCTAATCATAACCAGTTAATGAGTGGTCAACCAACTCATTCTGGGATATAAATCAATGGTTTATTGGCACAAGGGTGAGGAAAGCCTCTCAGCTTGCTGGGGACTCACTGGTCCATCTGAAATGCTGGGCCTTGACCTGCTCTAAGATCCTTATGGAAGCTGCATCTATGTTTTGAAAAAAAAAAGATGAACTGTGGAAAATACAGATTTACTGACCCCATCTGAGTCTCACCAATCTGCTCCTTGAATGAGGACTGGGACCTCTTCATGTGTGAAAAACAGAGAAACCAGTAAAGTGTCAATAGGCACCAAGTTATTCTATTTGTAGTGTGTCCCAATATGGCATTTTCAGGTATTGCTGGGGTGATCAGGAAGCCAAACCTGGGCAATGTGGCCAGGGAAGAGCAAACACCTTCAGAGGTTTCAGGTCTGGCTTAGAGAGGGAGCTGAAGTGAGCTCTGCAGGAACTGTGGGGAATAAGCTGTGAGGTGCTGCTGCTTCAGCAGGCAGGGCTGGGGGAGCCGAGCACTCGAGCTGCTCAGGACCAGCTCTGACCTCCCCTGTCTGGAATCCTGTGAGCTTCAGGTTCCTCTGCCAGGGGCACCAGGAAACATTTCCATTGCTTTCCAAGAAACGATGTGGCAGTGGCCCAGAGACATCAGCACACACTGGGAGGATTTGATTGCCAGATTTTGTTTGACTGTCAGCAGAACCTTTGCTCTTGTGTGCACCCCGTGAACACACGTGTGCACCCACAGGCTGACACAGCACTGGAACCTCCTTACAAAGAAGAACTGTGATATCCAATTACTTCAGTTGCTTCCCTTAATAAGTTCTGGACTCAGATATTGACTTCTCCACGTGAGCACTGTGCCCATTGTGCCACATCACCAGATCCATGCCTGCCTGCCTGCCAGGTTTCTGATTCCACAGCTGTGCTCTTGCAGACTGTGTGTGCTGGTGAGCTATTTCCTAGCTGCCCAAGGACACTTAGATTTCAGTAGTAAAAGTAGCATCCATTCATCATTTTTCTCTTCTGCATATTTTTATTCTAATTATGTGGCTGAAAAATTGCTGACAAACCCTAGCTTGGGACAAACTCTAGTTTTGCTAAAGACAAATGTTTTCCAATTTCCCATACAAGACAAAATATACTTCTAATTAATTTTAATAGAATCTTTTGAAGTTGTAATCTGAACAGTCAGTACTGATGCATGGAAACAGATACTTGGGAGGAGTATCCTCCCAAAGGCAATCCTTTTCTGTGGTGGCTATTTTTGATGTACAGCTATTTTGATAGTTCATCTTAAGACTTGAAAACTCACAATTTTTTTTTGGTTTTGGAAGGCATATGGAAATAACTATCAGACTATTTTCTTCACTGTCTCTGACATAAATATAAACACACACACATGTACATGGCTATTTCAGATGTTGTCTCCTGTGTGAGGGTTTTCCCTTGAGTTCTGCATTTAACTCCAGCAGCAGATGACTGTCTTGGCTCACATTCCAGTGGGAAATAAAGAAAAAAAATAAAACAGGTGATAATTTTCCTGGTGAAAATGGAATATATGAATTATTCTGTGAAACCACTGGTCAAACCAGACTGAGAGGGCTTTTGGCACTGAGAGTGCAGCTCTGGGTATCCAAATAAACAGTGAAGCACTGGAATGGCTGATAAAGGATCCCAAGGCACCAGCAAATGGGAGGACTGTGGTGTGCCCTGTGCAGAAGGTGATAAAGGGCTGCTTTCAGGGGGTACATCAGGACACTTTCTCTGTGGGGGGTGAGAGGTCAGTTCCATGAACCATCTCTGATGCCAAGGTAAAAGTTTGGAAATGATGATTCCTTATCTCACATCACGGCAGTCTTTCCTTTTGAAACAGAACTACTCCAATTTTATTGTCACCAAACCTCCAGCATTTTTAAAGAAACTCAAAAAATCTTAACTTTGAGAAATAAATGCTTTAGAAGCATGATAAAGAATGCTGGATATGTAGTCAGGCAGCATTTTAGTCCTTCTGTGACAAAGTTGCACCAACTGCATTCAGGTGCTCCCTTGCTTGTCTGCACTACAATTTAGGCTCATTATTGCCTTGGTCTCTCCCCCTTGGGTATAGGTAGCAAATTGTTCCCCTACTCTTCTCATTGCCACACTTTTCCTCTTTACACTCCTTGCTTCTGTTTGAAAATTGCTGTAAGCCTAAAGAGCTGCAGTCCTTGCAGTCTCATCTCAGAGCTCCTGTCCTGACAGCTTTGGGGGTTCATTGCTGTCCTGCCTGTCTGGACTTGCAGCTCTGTGGCCAGAGCTGGACTGTTCTGTTGGAGTCTGGCAGTCCTTGTGGAGAGCTGGATTACTTCTGTGTCATCCTGACTCAAATCTGCTTGAATATCCTCAGTAGTTGTTTTTCTCTTCTCAACAATATGGTGCTGTTGCTCATGCCTGCCTTGTGATTCATGTGGAACTCCTGCCTCTGTACCAGAGACCTGTTCCCAAACCATCTGTACATTTTTGCAGTTATTTGTTCCCAAAACCAGTACTTTGCACAAAAAAAAAAAAAAAATCCATCTTGTGTTTATCAGATGATGCCTCCAATTGGCTGAGATAATATTCAGTTCTGATGCTATTTAATAGCCCTGATTTATTGATTTAATATCCAGTTCTGATCCAAACCCCACTGTACTTGCAGCTTTTCTCAGCTTGGCACAATCTCCAATTGCAATATATAATATCAAAGATTTCTCTTTATTTATTCCTTCCTTCAAGTAATTTAGAAAATTTGTGGGACATTACAGAGGAACCCAGTTTGATTTACCTTCCTATTTGTCTGTGAACAATTGATAATCACTTTAATAGTACAATTTCAAACCAGTTTAACACTTGTTCCAGAATGGATTATTCCAGAGAGCCCTTGAGGTTGAACTTAATGCTATGGGACACTGGAAAATAATGCTCTGGTGTTCAAGAAACAAATGACAACTACTCCTTTTCTGTTCTCCATGATGTCCTGCAAAACCTGTTAATGAGGCACTTCAGTTTACTTTGACATGTTATTCTTGGCAAATTCTTGCTGACTGTTAGATTTTATTTCTAAGTGCTTAGAAATAAGAATGATATGAATTTTAAATTGTAAAAGTTGGCAAGAAGTAACAACAAGGAAAAACATTATGTTTATGTCTTGTGGAGAATTTTTCAGTTTCTTTAGTATCTATAACAATTTAACATCAATTCCAGCAGTATGTTTTAAAAAGATGATTTTCTTCAAGTCTGCAATGAATAACCAAAATCCCTCAGGACCAAGCAAAAGTGAATTGCCTTCTGACAATGATATTTAGCTAGAGGTCAAAATATGAGTTGGGAACTGGATTGTTTGAGGTGTTTGCAGTTGATGTGCGAGGAGTCAGAAATAAAGCTGGAGCAGCTGGGTGGCCCCAGGGCTTTGGTGGGGTGGGAGCATCGTTTGGGGCAGGGTGAGGGTGACATGTCAGGCACTGGGGAGGGTGGGCGCCTTTTTGGGCCCCG
>VZRX01011518.1:0-68015 GCA_013398075.1 Notiomystis cincta | reverse complement strand
TGAGAACCCTTTGGGGCCCTGGGATGGCTGAGAACCCTTTGGGGCCCTGGGATGGGTGAGAACCCTTTGGGACATTGGGATGGGTGAGAACCCTTTGGGGCCCTGGGATGGCTGAGAACCCTTTGGGGCCCTGGGATGGGTGAGAACCCTTTGGGACATTGGGATGGGTGAGAACCCTTTGGGGCCCTGGGATGGCTGAGAACCCTTTGGGGCCCTGGGATGGGTGAGAACCCTTTGGGGCTCTGGGGTGCTGCCCCTGCAGGTGCCAGGGATTGCTCTGGCTGCACTCAAGAGCTGAGCAGAGGCACCTGTGGCACAGAGGGCACCTGGTGACATAAAGCTGAATTTTGACAGCATTTTACCAAAATTCACTCACAATTGTGTTGAAATGAGGTGGGTGGGGGTAACCAAGAAAATTTGATACCTAATGTTTGCTAAGTGTGGAAAATCTGTAAAGTTGTCCTAAGTGGTATCTGATGCAGGATTAAAATCTAAGAGAGAAATCACCTTTTTTCCAGCAGTTGGTAATTCACAAAGAGGAACAGGCCTTTTGAGGCCAAGTGCAAATACACTGAACAGTGACCAAGGAATTAATTCTGACTAAACAAATGCTGTGACCTCATACAAGAGCTCTTGGTACAGAAATTGGAATCAAAATCCTTGGGATGTATTCCTACTCTCACTTTCTAGTGTCATATCTTCTGAGGAACTTGAATAAGGAAAAAAATGGAGTATTAAAGTGAGTTTCAACAGTTATTAAAGAGGAAAGGAATGACAAGAATTGTATTCTGAAATTAATTTCGTAATCACCCTCTGGAAGGACTGGATATTTATTCAAAACTTTTTTTTTCCAGAGCTACATAAATAGAATCATAGGAAAATTTAAGCTGAAAAAGGGCTCTGGATGTCTTCAAGTCTAACCCTGTCTACCCACTGAAAAGTCTATAATGAGAAATATTCTGACTTACTAGAAAACACACAATATTTTACAGGCCTACATTTAACATGCCTAGCTTTCAAAGATGAATTATTACAGGCAAGGGAAAAAAATACCATTTAATAGTAATTTAAGAATCTAGGACAATTCCAGTCATTTCAAAACAATTTTTTTATGATTCAATTATCTTCTCATTTTCACCCCACAGAGCTCGCTCTCAGCAGAGACAGCTGTTAAATGACTTTTTAAAGAGTTATTACTGTTCTTAAAAATCACTTCTTAATGTCTCCAGGAAAAGTTAAGGAGATGATTAAACACATGTGCCTGATGCAGAGCAGTTTTTACAGACACACTCAGCACATGCAACTGAAAGATCAACAAAAATCAGATGGTTGGTGAAACATTCTGGGAAAAGGGGGAGAAAGTTTTGCTTGGTTTCAAAGTTACAGCCAGACAGAGTCCCAAAAGAAAGGAACTATTTATTTTCACCCTTGGTTTGTGGCTGAATTGTTTACTTTGGAATACTGCAATGAGGAACATTGCTCAGATCCTTCACATTTAAAAAATAAAGGGATTTGTTTGTCATAATCAACCAGCTGAATTAGCCCAGCTAAACTAGGCCAGTTTGGCTTATCTCCTTTCATCCTGCTAGAATAAAATAATTCTCTTATGTACTTAGAGAATGACTACATCAGGCAATTCAGTAAGACTGTGGCCTACCTGGTACACCTGTTGGTGTGCAGGGTAAAAGAATTAAAAACTGAAGCTGAAGTACTGTTGGGGTGCACAGAAAGAGCTGAAGATAAGTATAGGATATAAACTTAAAGAAAACAATCTCTAAAACAAAGTTATAAGCAAATTTCTTCCTCTGTGACATCAGATTCCACCTCAGTGACTCCATCAGCTGGAACTTCCCACCCTGCAGTGACAGCAAATCTGCACCTCCTCCCCTCCTTTTTCAAGCAAATGCTTAATAGTCAAAACTCAGTTCAGAGCAAATTGAAATAGGTAGAACAAGACCAGGGAGCCTGGCTCTTTACAATAATTCTTAGCTCATCCAATAATTCTTAGCTTAAAACATCTTTGGTTTCATTGTAGTAATTGTTTCCATCCTAGGTGACAAGTCAGGATATTTCACTAAAACCTGGCTGCTGCTCACAGGGAACAAGAGGATAACTAAAAGTATTTAAAGGAACATCCTGCCTTCATTGGAGGTTTCAGTATATGATAGCTTCTAAATTAATACAGCTCAAAAATGTTTTGTCAGGAAATAGGCACTGTATTCCCATGCTGTGTTTTACAGGATAAAAGGTTTGCCTCATCACATTCTCAACTAAAACCCATTTAGGCCAAACAAATATATTTAGTGGAAAAGAAATCAATGGCTGAGTCTTGGCCCTTCCTTCAGTTTTGCCGTATATATTTTGAAAACCTTGGGATGAGAATCTAGATTTCTTACCTGGATATTAACATTTGATTTAATCACATTTTTACCTATATGACTAGGATCTGAAAATCAATATATGGGTTATGTCTCAGATTTGTTGCCTGCTTCTTATATTACCTCAGAGCAATCCCTCAGTCTCTTGGTTCTCTCATGTAAAAGAGCATTTTCCTGGGGACACAACAGGAACTGAGCAGGGTTTTCAAAGATCCAGATTTGCCTGCAAACAGCTACTGCAATGCAAAGTGGAATTCATGTACACTGTGATTGATTAGTTATATTTTATAGTTTATAGTTGTATTTTGTAGTTGCTCAGTTTATCTTCTCATTCCACTGACATCACAGAAATCAAAGTCTGCTGGAACTTTCCCCTTGCAATAAGTAGAGACCAGTAAAGTGTTTTGAACAGCAAACAAAGGCAATACATTTGAAGACATGGACAGCTCTCATTGCCCTTTGCCATGTTTCTGTTTACCTGGGAAGTCACAAGCCAAGAGGAAGGGAGCCATTCTGGCAAGAAAGGAGCATTTTCAAACCCTATTCATTTTAATAGAAGTTGAGAAAATGAAGAACCTCTTTTGAACTGGGCAAATATACCTTGATTTAAATGGAAATTGTGAGCAAACCACTAAGAAATCCTAGGAGTTGGAGAAAAGCTATTTTAAGCTATTACATATGGTTTGCGTTGCTAGGGAAACCTCTTTTACAGTGTTCATTTAGCACAGATGCTCAGGAAAGCTCTGTCTCCATGTCAGACCATTTCAGAACGCTGCAGAATGTGAGGGAATAGAGATGCACATCCACACATGGGCAGGCAGAAATTCCTCAGTAATTTTATCTAAGTCATGTGCCACCTCTCCGGTGGGAGCTCTTTCCTTCCCTCTCTGCCGTGACCACCAGAGCAAAAGCTCTGATTCCAAACTGGGAATATTTGTTCAAACATTGCCTTCAGTTTTGATCCATTTGGGTTCCTGTTTTAGGCATTCATCTTTGCAGAGCAGGAGCTGTGCCTCTTCATGCACTCACTGAGAAGGCAAAGGAGAGAGGGCAGCTCTGATGCCACCACTTCTGGCCATGCTTTTGAGCAGGGCAGAGAATAAATATATACCCTAAACAAAAACTGGGGGGCTCTGTTCTGTTAATAATGGATATATATTGATATTTAAAGGTGAAAATGCTGGTGCTGGGTCGTGGCTCTCGTTACTGTCCCACAAAGGTCACTCACACAAGATTCTCTCCAGCTCATCACTCAAACTACAGCTCCAGGCAGGAATCCCCTCCTGTGCCATTCCTCACCCCCACCCTGTCCTGTGTGCTGAGGCTTAGGATGGACTTTTGACCTTTCTGTCTGAGATGCCTGACCAAGTGAAACCCCCCAGGCAGGGCAGCAGGGCAGTGTCACAGTGGGTTTAGGAGCAGAGCAAGGCAACCCCCTGGGAGCTTCCAGCCTGGGGACCCAGCAGGAGCCAGGCTGTTCAATCAGAACTGGGAGGATGAGAACAGAAAAGATAAGGCTGTAAGTCAGGACTAATTTCTTTTGTCTTAATTTGTTTCATTCACTTTAAGGATCCCAATTTCTCCTATAAAAGAGATGTAGAGTGGCTTGGTGGCACGAAATGCCAATAAAGTTGCTCAAGAGGAAGCTCCCATGGGATGCCACAAAGCAGGAGAGCTCATTTGTGCCCCTCACTGCCTCATTCACATGGAGCTCAATTACTCCTCAGCTGTTTAAAGTTTCCTTGTACTTTTTCACTTGGTGTTACAGTGAACCCAAACCTGAATTTAACAGAATTAATAAAATAGAGTCAGGACTGGAAGGACAATTTGATCCATTCGGTGGAGCAGGAGAGCTGGGCTGGGTTTACCTGCCCAATGCTGAGCCTTCATTCTGCATCTGGAATCTGAAATGGTTTCCTTACATATTTAAACATTGCATCAGACTGACACATTATCTTCCAATTTTTACAAGTTGTTTTGCAGTTCCTCAAACATCCTTTGCTTTTCCCCATATGTCAAGCCATTAATTAAAAGGCTTTAATTTCGCTTTTACTGTCTAATGCTGTGGCAGTTTGCAAATCTATTGGTGGCAACACCCACAAACTTTTATCTTTCCCAATAAATAGCTTTAAATCTTCAGCACATTTTAAAATAATCTAGGAAAATAACATAGCTGAAATGTGAAATTTCTAATTTCTAGGCCTGTAACTTTCTGATCTGTAACTTTTTAATTCTATAAACTGTTGGTGAGATCATTCCAGCTTTCCTATACCACAAACACTCTCTCAAATGGAAGACCAATCTCTAAAGTAGATTATTTGGAAAGACTTGCAATACACAAAGGTGGTCTGTACAGTCACAGATAGAAAGGTAAAACCCCAGCAAAAAAGGGTCCTGACCCAAAGTAACAAAAATACAGTCAGAGCTTTGCCTGCTAAATTTAATAATCGAATTTCACATTGAATTTGGAAGGAACATCAGTTTTATTCAATAAAGAGGTGCTCAGCAGACAGTGTCTGGCAAAAGGTGGCAGAAAAGGCTGAACTGGCCCTAAAACATTTGATTTGCTCTGATTTGATCTTGCTGGGGGAAACACAGTCAGTGGGAACACAGTAAAATACATGTTATGATATTGCAGAAAGATTAAACAACCACTGGCAGTTTTCTACAGTCACAGGAGAAAAATGTCAGAAACTTCCCAAAAGAGGAATTAAAACATAACAATTTCCAGAAAGAAGAGCATCAGTGCTTTAAGGCCACCCCCAAAACACTGAGATGGGAACAGATAAGTGTTTACCTCAATCTACTTAAAGAATTTTCATTTTGTATTTGAAATCCTCATTAAGTACCTTATTACCTCTTTCCAGTGTTTGAATTATTGTGAGTCATGGGATTGTAAGATCACAGGAAATTTGGGTTGGAGAGGATCTCAGGAGGTCTCCAGCCCAAGTTCTGCTCGAAGCAGGGTCAGCTGTGAGAGCAGCCCAGGCTGCTCTGGGCTTTACCCAGTCAGCTCCTGGAAACCTCTCAGGATGGAGATTTCACACCCTGCTGAAGGGTCTAAGGCTGATCCTGTAGTGCATTTTCACTGGAGCAACACAGACTGCAAGGAGCCTGAATAATTACTTCTCTCTCTTCACAAGGCAGAAAACCCACACAAGAAAAGATTGATTTCTTCTCTCAAGATTAGATATGATAGCACATTATCACATGCTTCATTTAGTTATGGTTATATTACAACCTCAGCAAAGTTGTAATATATATTTTATTGAATAAATGCAAGAAAACTGCTGTGTTATTTTTTGTATAATCACATTACAATGCAAATTTGCCTCTCTCCAGCCTAGTGAATACTACTGGCACTGCAGAAAAAAACCTGTCATCATCATCATCATCATCATCATCATCATCATCATCANAACTGCTGTGTTATTTTTTGTATAATCACATTACAATGCAAATTTGCCTCTCTCCAGCCTAGTGAATACTACTGGCACTGCAGAAAAAAACCTGTCATCATCATCATCATCATCATCATCATCATCATCATCATCATCATCATCATCATAATAATAGTACAAGCAATATTTTCCACAATTCATATCAGTTATGCACTTCTAGCCTTTCTTTGTTTTTTTTGTTTGAATTAATGTGCTACATTTATTTAGATTTCATGTTTTTATTCCCATTCAGTTGCAGTGAGTGAGGCTGACCCTGGCTTGTTGGAGCAGGTTATCTCTATGATCTGTCCAGATAAATGCCAAGTCACTAATGGCATCAGGAGAACAGGTTTCCTTAAGCCATGGTGTCAGAAACACTGTTAAATACACTCAATATTGTCAAATCAAAGCAGGCCCAATGTTCTGTCTGTAAAGGTTGCAAAGACAATTCTCTCTCTGTGTTACAAAGGTGCTGTGGGCTCATGAGCAGAGGTTTCCTCACTGAGCAATTCCTGTAAGCTGCTCTCTCAACCCCCTCTGCTCTGAGCAAGCACAGGAGATGTGCAGATGTTCATTTCTGACATTAGCTATGATGTACATAATCATAAATGCTAAAATATTGCTCAGGTGTTAAAAAGTGACCAAAGGTAAGAACAGGAGCTAAAGCACAACAGTCTGCATCATTTCTAACATGAAAATTTCCTTCCAGTAAATATGGAAGGGCATTCACTGTATGCTGCTTTGGTTGCACTGACTTGAAAGAAAAGGCCCTGAATCGAGCCAGAAATTAATACAGCAGGTGAAGTTACTTGAATTCCTTTCCAGACCTAGGTTTGAGTTATGTTTTCTGACACAGAAGCTCAGAAGATAACAACTGGCTGGAGAGCACTTTGGTATCAGGATATCTCTGCCTATAGAAATAGAGCACATAGAAATATTTGGCTTTAACACAGGGAAGCTCTCTCAGGGTGTAATTGCACAATTAAGAGAAAGAAAGAAAGGATTGATCACAGATAAATTTATGTGGCTTGCAAAACCTTCAAAAAGAATAGAAAACTTCAGTCTACCTCTCATCTGTGATTTCTGCCTGTGAGGCTGCCCAGACCTTTATAGACATCCTCTCTCCCTCATTTCTAATAAATCTGTAATTATGACAGGGCACTCTGGCTAAATAGGTTAAAAATCACACTTTTGTCCCCCACTGCAGTAGTGTTTAGCTTTGATTAGGTATCCAGCAGATCAGCTGAATCAGGTCAGGAGATATTTTGGAACAAGCCTGGAGATTTTTGCATGACTGGGGGTGTCTCATACAGCAAATTGAAATTTGAAGTGGTGCCTTCATCTAGGGGATCATGTTTCACTTGAATGGGAGAACATGATAAGTCTGGTTATTTGTTAATCAGGATCTTAACAGATAAATGTAGAGAAGGAAAAGATGTCAAAAATGAAATGGTCGTGAGAAGCCCAGGAAAAATGTCCCTTTGCCTTTGATGAAAAACAAAAAGGGAGTGAGAAGCACATATTAAGGTATTATGGTAGTCATTTGAGGTTTAATAAATCAAGATTAAAAATCTCCCAGCAGGATCCATGTCTGATGAGCTGCAAGGCTCAGATTGGTAGGGACAGGGATAATTGCTATTGAGACTGTTGCTCTCTGCCTTTTCAAAGCTCTGCTCACTGGAGGCACAACCACTTCACGTTTGGTTTTTTCTCATACTTGCATCTCCCTTTGCTCCTCTTTGCTCCACTTTTCCCAGCAATAGTCAAAAGGGATGGCATAAAGCAGGTCTTCTTCCCCTCAATGTCTCCCATCAGGAGTCTTTCTGTGAAGTGCTTAATGAAGGAACAGACATGGAGTTAATTAGTTTCATCTGTCAATAGTTTTGCTTGGAGTGAAAACCAGGTTTTTTTGCCATTGGCCTGTATTTTGTTTTCTATGTCCTCTAAAGAAAAATGCCACAGGCCCAGATCCAGCATTAAGCCATTATTTTTCATTTTGTACATTCTGACAGCTTGAAATCGTGCTGTATCATCCCTTCTGGTCACACAGTTTTTCCTCTTTAGAAAGATTATCACTTGCTACCAGGAAGTTGAGCAAGAACTACTCAGCCTCCCTGAGCTTCTCCTTCACCACTTTTAACTTCCCTCCAACACAATCACGTAACACAAATGTGAGTTTGGAGATCATGCATTGCAGTGACCACTTGGCATCATCAGAGCAAAGGCTAATTTGAAGATGATAATATATAAAATACTCCTATCATTTTACCTGGAAGGTTTCACTCAGTTATTCTTTATTACATAATGTAAATGAATACAGGGTTAATTCTCCTGGAGGATAATGTTCTTGAATGGTGATTTAAACTGGCTTTAATTGAAAGGATTTGTCTGAGACACTCTGAATATGGACACATATCCATTCCATAAAACAGCTGTACAGGCTCATTAGACATTGCTACAGCTCCAATTTCTGTGCTGCAGAAATAAGTGTTCTTAAGCCATGAAGTAGAATGTTTATAGCAAAATTTCATGTTCAGATCAGTCTGAGTCAGGGAGAGAATCGTTAAGAACTCCTTTCAATGTACACAGGATTATTCAATTTCTTATTTATAAAGCAAACAGTGAGCAAAAATCCCTTCTGCAGACACAAGGTGCCAATAGAGGAATGCACTAAGCTTTCAACAGTAGAAGAAGTAGAAAAAGATCAACAACCAAGGGAGTTCACTCACTAATCTGCAGAGACTGGAAAATAATTTTGTAATTAGCCTCCTCTGTTAAAAGGAAATAAATATACAATTTCCAAAGGGAAATCTCTTGCTGAGCAGGGCTTGCACTGACTCATCCCTGTACCACGAAATCACAGTGTGGCCACAGCTGAGAGAAGCTCAGAGGGCTCAGGGGCTCTGCAGATTGGGTGCAGTTTCCATCTTCCAGGGGAATTACCCACCAAATCCCTGATTTCTGTTCCTAGGGGAATCCAGAACACCAGAACCCAGCTTCACCCCACTGTGGGTCACACTGACATCTGTGTGTGTATTGTCACAGCTGGGGACAGGACAGAACCCAGAGCAGCTCTTTGGTGGCTTTGGTGTTCTGCTGGAGCTCCTGCAGCCAGTGAGATGCACATTTACACTTGGAATCCCAAATGGGAAAAGTTCTTTTAACTAACACAGGTTTCTGTTAACCTTAGCAATAAAAAAATTGCTAAAAGGCAGTTCCAAGAGCTCCAAGTTCTAAAGGAATTGTCAGAGCTTTCAGTTTATTTGGAAAGTCAGGAGTTTCTCCAGTAGCTGAAATAAATTACAAATTTTAATTGCTTATTCCTTGATTTGTTACATCATTTTCTAACATTTTTACAACCTCAAGTTAATATTATGACCTCAGCAGTCATCAACAATTTCCCATACTCTTTTAGGTCAAATGTTTTCACCATAACCTAAAATTTCACACTAAAGAGTAAAAAATAAAGGAGATAACTGCAGCAGAATTGTCAGGGCAGAGGCTGGGACAGCTGCTGATGTGCCACAATTTTATCAGCATCAATTAATACAAGCACATCGACTTTATCATTATTTTATCTGTGTTCAAAGACGCCTTCCTAACTGAAATATTTTTGTTTCCCAGCCAGCTGCTGGGGTTTAGGTGTGACAGATGCTGTGATTTGGTGTTTCCCAGGGTGGCCAGAGGGCAGAGCTCACCCAGCAGCACAGGGTGGGTGCACTTCTCCCAAATAAGCAAAACCAAATGAGAGAACAGAGAACTGATGAGCCCCTCACTGGTACCCACTTTGTGCTGGTGACTGGTGTGATTTACACTGAAAGGACACCCCAAATCAAACCCTCTAAATAACACCAATAACTGAACCTGATTAAACTGAATTTCACAAATATCACAGCAGGTTAAATAGGTCCATTCAACAAATATCTGAGAAGTGGTCGTGGTAAAAAAGTAAATAATAACCTCATCAACATCAACAAAATTAAAATATTCCAATAACTCACCTTGTTTTCATGCAATATTATGCTTCTAAGCTTCCTTATCATCAGGTTTGCTTCCTGGTTTTGGCCACAGGCACACCAAATGAGGTTCAATAAAACACTGAATTTTAAAAAGGACATGGCAAATAAATGGCATTTACGTGTTATCACATTCTAATTGAATAACGAGGAAATCTAAATTTATCCTTTATATACTGATTAATGAAGAGTGCTCTGCTGGTTAATGTGAAGAGTACTTCATTATGACAGAAAATAAATTTAACATAACTCAGAAATTCAAAAAATTTTAGGCCTGGAATGAATGACAAAACTCATGACATCAATTCTGACTACAGAAAAGATGAAATTTTACCTTTACACACCATTTTTGAGTCCCAGCTTGCTCAGGATCCAGTCCCATCTTGCTGTCTCCCTGTCATTTCCTCCCCTTTGTTTCACCCACTTGCACACAGATGTAAACAGCTCTTTGAAACATAAAGATCTCCCTAAAGGTCCTCGAGCACAAGGGCAAAGATGCCTGTCTGAATTTAAATTCTCTTCCCAAAAACTTTGTGGCTTGCCATGATAAATCCATGTAACAATTAAACCCTGTCTCACTCACATTTTTTCTGTGATTTTCTGGAATAAAACCATGGAGCAGCATCAAAAGCAGGATTTGCCTGGAATAAACTCAGCACCTCTGGAACTGAGTCCCTGATAAGTTTCAAGCGTGGATAAACAAATTATTCATATCTCTTGTATTTATTACACTTCAAACCTGCCATCCCAGGTCAGTTTTGAAAATGTCATGTGAAATAGTGTCAGAAGTCACCCAAAAGGTGAGATGACTTCTGACAGCTCCTGGTTTTCTCCCAGTAAGCTTCGGTATCTTGTAAAAAAAACAATCAAATACAATGTTCTGACATGATTCATACTGACCAGCCACGCTGGCTGGTATTTATGTCCTTCTTATCATCGAGACACTTAATGCTTTCTGATTATTTCTTCAAGTTTTCAGTTTATATTGTCTGTTTCAAAAGTCCATCTTTCTTTAAAAAAAAAAAAAAGGGACCATATTTTGACTATCCTTCACAAATCCTTACAGGAAAACCCTGGAATGATTTCAGCTGGCTCTCTACCTAAAATGAGATTCATACAACTCAGTGACTTCAGGATAATTTAAATTTAGATTTATTTCTGCAGGCTAACCCACGTTTTAAGCCATTATTATGAATGCTGATGGTGTTATCACAGCTCCTCCTCCCCGTGAGCACCAACACAAAGATGACTTTAAACAATTTGGATTCCTGATTCTTCAGAACAAATCAGGGATATTTCTCCTCCTTGACCAATGCACTTTTGGAAACTTTTATTTGGGAATATTCAGCTTTTGTTTGCCCAAACTTGTGCACATTTTATAGGAATAAATCTTTATCTGTGCTGCACCCTCAGCATCCTCTGCCAGGATCCCACATCCAGGGGGCTTCTCCTGACTCCTTCCTTTAGGACATTTTGATCTTCTCTAGTTCACCATTACCCAGTGCTACACTCTGAAGGTCAATATTTGAGTCTGACAGTCATACACTAAGGAAAATATATAAATATTTATCTTCAGAAATAATTTTTCCCCTCTGTAATAAATCTGCCATTTTGAATCAGCTGCTGGAGATAAACCAGAAATTATATTATTCATTTTAATAGAGAACTTTCTTTTGCTTCCAGTATTTTTCAGTCTCTGAAGACCTTTGCCTTTGAAATAATTAATTATATTAGTGGTATTCCTGCTGTAGTTAAATGTGACTCCACTAAAATTGTGAAAAAAGTACACAGGACTAAATGAAATAATTAGACTTTCACTCCCTTGGAAGATTCTCTAACCACAAATAGATACACACTATGGGGAATTATTTATTTCACACAACCAGTGCTGTCTATTTACAACTGGGAGGGTGGAGCATTATTTGAGGTTTCTCCTGCAAACACCAAGGCTAAGTGCAATGTACCTCGATACAACATAGAGTGGATATAATGAATCTGAAAAAAAGAATTTTTTTCAAAAACTACTTTTCTCTAAAAACATTAAAGGAGGCTTAAGAGGTAAATAGCAAAACATTCCAGAGTAGGAATTTGGCATCCAGTAGCTGATACAAAACTAATGAGCATATAATCCAATTTTGCAGCTTTGTCATTTTCTATGAAGCATTGAGAGAAAACAAATAAGAAAGTGGAGTAATTAAACACACTGAGACAAATTCATTTTTGTAAGTCATAAATGACAAAGGAAACACATTAGAGGTGAACTTGGTTTTCCCCTTTCTCCTGAAAACTAGACTAAGCTAAGCTAAAATGGATTTGAAAGTGTAATAAAGACAGAAACGTTCTGCAGAGGGGATGGAAAACTGCTGTGTCTCAATTCACTATTACATTATAATTTGATTTTTAATTCTTTCCCTTGAATTCTATTAGCTATATAATGAGGTATGATCTTTGAAATGTATGATCTAACATCTCTATTTTCTGATACTGCCAATTCAACCTGACTTACCCATTTTTATTTCTATTTTCTGAAGTAGATGTTAAATTGTGGATGTAATCCAATATTCTGCTAAATTTAATACGCTAATTTTCATGAAGAGATCTTATCTCTCCTAATCATTTATGAATTTGCATTAACAATATCAAAGACAGCCAGGAAATTTAGTCAACCAGCTGTCATTATTTCCTAGTCAGGCTTGGATATTTAAAAAAACACAGGTGCTTTACATTCTAACAAAAAATTATATTAAACTGAGAAGAGGTTTTTCTAAATAATCTTTAGCTAAAGTAGTGTTAAATATTGCAGCATTTTCAAGCTATGTGATATAGATTTATGTCAACAACTGCATTATTATTTCACTAAAAACAGATGGATAGAAAAATAAAGATTTTCCTAAGGAACTGTCAGAAAGGTGCTTCAATCTGTAACATAATCCAGATTTAAAGTCTGTAAGCAGTGATGTTTTTAAAAAACAATATGAGTTTGCTTTAAGTGGGAAAGCTACCAGAATTCTGGAGTGGGAGGAATATATTTATATTGTACATTTCCATGAAAGGCAGAGAAATTAATTTTTGTCTCCATTATTTGCAATTATATTCTAAAGGCCACGTAATGAACAGGCTCCATGAGCTTTAAATTTGGTAATTTCTCTAGAATTATGTGGTGCTCAATAAATTAATTGTCTTCACATTCATTCCTACAGAGTCATGGAACTTAACAGGCAAGGTAAGAAGAGATCACAAATAAGACCTAAAGATGTAATATCCAACAATAAGAGGTATTTTAGCTGTCAGTATCAGAGGAAAAAAGGGGTTTTTTCAGGATGCTGTTTGGGAGTGCTCAGGAGGCTGCATTTATCACATCAGTGCTGTGCAAGCAGTGCCTCCACTCGAAACTGAGGGAAGCAGACAAATCAGTAGCACCACCTACTACCCACAAGTGTAGTAAAGCACAGTTTATGTGCAGGTTTGTGAATGAAAATCCCAGATATCAAAGAGAAAAACCCAGAAGAAGGCGTGGTAAGACCAGGATCGCGGGACTTTTATAATTTTTAAAATGTCTGTGCTGCCTTTTGAACAGAAACTCAACGTAATGAGGTTTCTAAGTAATTTCTGAGGCTGAGTTCATCCCTGCTCTGTCCCTGGCAGGCTGTCCACCACCAGCAGCTCTCTTGGGATGAGCTCCAGTGGTTCTGACGAGTATTTCCAGTCCACAAACCACGCGGAGCAAACCTTCCGCAAGATGGAGAGTTACCTGCAGCAGAAGCAGCTCTGTGATGTGCTCCTGATCGCGGGGGACCAAAAGATCCCAGCCCACAGGTACAGCTCCCAGGATCCCTCACCCCTGAAATCACCAAAACCCTGCCTCAATCTGTAACACCCTGCTTAGTTATGAATGAAGAGTCACTATAATTAGGACTTCAGCTAATGAGGAATTAAAATCACATGATCAACCTTTCATAGCTATTATTTTAAACAGAATGAAACTCAAAAGCAAACCATTGGCACTGTCCACCCTCTCTCCTTGCTGCTGTCAAGCCACAGCAAGGTCAGCGAAGAAAATCTGCCCAGATAAGCACTCTGGGAGAAAATTAGGTTACTAATTACTCTTTTAACTGCAAGATTTGAACCCTACGCTGATTGTTTCCGTCGTGCACACAATTACACCACAGCAGTGCTGGTGTTTCCGCGCGGTGCTGAGCCCCTGAGGTAACCTGCTGCCCCCCTCCAGGCTGGTCCTGAGCGCAGTGTCGGATTACTTTGCCGCCATGTTCACCAGCGACGTGCGGGAGGCCAAGCAGGAGGAGGTCAAGATGGAAGGGGTGGATCCCGAGGCGCTGAAGGCCCTGGTGCGCTACGCCTACACAGGTAACCCTGCCCGGCCCAGCTCCTCGCGCTCAGCTTCTCGGCTTAGAAACATCACCTGTGTTTTTATTAATTGATATGTGACTTTGCATAGTTCCGGTTGGAAGGGAGTTCAAAAATCATCTTTGTCCAGCCCCAGCACTTTCCACAAGACCGGGTTATTCAGAGCCCCATTTTGGGAAAGGTTTTTCCCTGATCACAATTTTTAAAATATTTTTTCCCCATCCAAATCAGATCTAATGCTGTTAAAGCTACAATAAAAATGTCCAAATGTTGTTGTGTTCAAAATCCACCAAATCCTGTAAGTTAAATTGTTTAAAGAATCCTTCAGCAAGAAAGGAAAATAAATTTGTGAACCACAGGACATCTCAGAGAAAAATCAAAGAGTGACAAATTTTAAATAATGAACACACACCGGAAATTACTTAAAATTTTCTTTTTTTTCTTTTTTTTTTTTTCCCTAAATGAAAACCACCCAGGTATCCTTGAGTTGAAGGAAGACACCATAGAGAGTTTGCTGGCTGCTGCATGCCTTCTGCAGCTCTCCCAGGTTATTGAGGTGTGCTGCAACTTCCTCATGAAGCAGCTGCACCCTTCCAACTGCCTGGGCATCCGCTCCTTCGGGGACGCCCAGGGCTGCACGGAGCTCCTCAAGGTGGCCCACACCTACACCATGGTAAGGTGAACAGCTGACAGCTCTGCAGTCACCACTGCAGACAGAAATGGTCACTTCTGCTTATTCCCAATCCACGGGGGGCTTCAGATCAGTCCCTGCCTTTGCCCAGGCCTCTGGCAGCAGGCAGGAGATTTTATTCAGCAACCCAAAACCCACTTTCATTCACAGGTTCTTTAATAATGGCTGATTCTGTCTATTATAGGATGAATTATTTATTTAATAGACATAAAACTAACAGACATAAGACTTAAACTACATACTACACAGGAATAAGGATAAAAAGAAACTACTGGTAGGTATATACAGCACAGGGTTAAAGGTGAAGCTGATGAAGGAATAATATAACTTAGGATCCAGTGTATCTCACCATCCAGTTGTTAGTGGGGCACACATCAAGATCCTTTCCCTCAATTCCCAGGAAAGAACCACAGAATCTGTGTCCAGACTCTGGGAGAAGCCTCCCACATGTTCAGGGGGTGTGTGAGGCTTTCACCTCTAACTCAAGTGTCTTTTACAGTTTGTAAAGCAGTGTCTCTCAGTCAGGACTATTTCTTTGATCTCTCCCCACGTCTCTCTCCACACTGAGATGTTCATTCTTAGCTGGGTCTGAGCTCTTTTGGACCAGAGGTGACCCCTTGCTGGGCCTTTCCCCTGGGTTCTCTCTTCCACCCTGCACCACCCACCTGTGGCACAGAGAGAGCACAGCCCTGCCACACTGCTGCTCCCTGTTTCAGTGGTGCCCTGTAGAAAGGCATCCTCAGTGAACTTAAATTTGCAGCACAAGTGGTACCTACTCCTGCCAGAAAACACAACAGGGCCTTAGCATGCCTGGTGTCTGGGGACAGACAGCAATGGGCCAGCCTTACACCTTTGGTTCCACACTAAGAACATTCTAAAGCTGATTTTAAGGTGAGGCACACATAAAAAGAGTCAAAATAAAGAATGTATTGGAAAGATTTGGAATGCTAAAAAAGAAGCACGTCCCTGACTGGAACATAATCCTCCTCTGGCTCTAAGCAAGAAATGAATATTCAGAGCGTGGGAAACAGAGAAGCGAGATAACTTGCTGTGAAACCAAATTGAGGGATAAATATTCAGGGCAACAAGATGTGCTATCACAGCTTAAAACACAAAAAGAATGGCAACTGCCACAGCTAAATAGATATAAAAAGAACTACTTGTTAGGAGACACATGGCAGCTTTATGCTTGAAGTATTGGTGGAGGATGTCAGAAGCAGTTTAGAGGTTTCACAGTGCTGAGAACACTCCAGCCAGGGATTGTGCATCCACACCTGCTGAAAGAAGTGAGAGTGGCATGTGCAGATTGAGGGCACTGCTTGTGCTCCTCCCTGTCACAAGGATGAATGGTCTGTTTAGCAGCAATCTACATCCTTTTTACATTTCAAAGTTTGAAATGGGCATTTAAGATAGAGGTTTGCTCAGCCTGTGTGAAATAATGTTGTCCTTGCTGCTCCACACTGTTTTATACTCATCCAAAATCAGGAAATCCTCCTCTACCATTGCCTCTTTCCTCCCTCCTGCCCAAGCACAGGGGGCATTGAGAATTATGGTTCAGATTTCTGCAAAACTGAAATAAAAACATGTGGTTGAACTTATGATTTTATGACAATAAGAGAGCTCTTTTGTTTATAGTTTTTTGACCATTTGAATCCTCCAGTCTTTCCCAGGAGTTAAACTTTTATCATTTTTTGAAACTGTATGTCACAGAATTTATTTTTGAGTCATTAAGAACTCTCTGAAATGAAGGATCATCATCATCTATGACACTCAGCAGCACTGGGCCAGTTTTATACTCTTTTCCTTGTAAACAGCTTCTACCAGCTCTAGAACCACCTCCTGTTCTTGCATGGAACAGACTGAGAATGCTGCCATGAAACAGGACCTGGACCTGAAACCCATTTTCCACATTTGTTACTGACAGATTAGAGAGACAAGAGGAAACCTGCACCTCTGAAATAAAATTTTGTTTCAAGTCCTTGAAGTGATATTCCAAAAAATCTTTGGAGAATAGGAGATTATAACAATGCATAAACAGATAAAAATTGTGGAAGGGGATAACTGAAACATTCAGGTTTGTTTCATGTTGGTGAAAATGTGTAACTTAGAAAGACCAGAAAGTTGTCCTGTAAATACAGAGCCCATTCCATTTCCAGAAGATGTGCTGTAAACACCAGATCCATTCAATAAAACCAGACACAATGGGGACCTTCCCCTTCAATACTTTGGCCACCAATGCAGAGGATTAACAATTTCCTGCCTGGTGTGTTTTAGTGAAGATAGAGCTGGTTCTGATAAACAACTTGGGCTATATTTGTAACTAGAAGTGGACTGGCCTTCCTGTCCCTTTCCTCTGAATGTCACAAATATTAAAGCAGGATATTCATTACTGACCAAAGTTGACATCTCCTTTAACCACTGATACTTCTGTATTTGCATCCTGGCTACATTTTAAAAGAGTAACAGAAAGTGAAGGAAGTGCTGAAAACAATAAAAAAATTATCAGTTACTAAAATTTCTTCACCTGCCCTGTTTCAATCTGGTTCCTAAAGAAGATATATTAATTCTAGGCACAGAAATAGGAATTCTATTTCAAATGCAGACATGAATTCCTACATGCATCTCTTTGCAAGTGACATAATCCCCTGTGTCTCTTCACCAAATTTCTTTTTTCCTTTGGAAGTTGATAAGGAAATAGACAATATATATAAATATAGATATCATATATATTGATATCAATTCCTATATTGTTGTAACTCAACTGTGCAATATATTTTTAAAGAAGAATAATTCTATGAAAGACTCTAGGGATTTCATATATTGGTCACTTCTGGAGCTGGGGAGTTTTATCACAGCAGAAGCTGAAAGAGACTCCTTTTCTGGGACTTATCCAACTTTGTATTGCCCGAAAGTGCTGTTAGAGAAGCGAGCTGAATTTCCTGTGCTGTATTTTCCTACCCTATGAGCAGTCACACAGCCAACAGCTGGCACAGCTCGGTGCAAAAGGATTGCAAGGTTTCGGTGTGATTGGCTCAAAGCCTTTGAATCTGCAACAGAAGGGACACATTTTATTTGAATGAGCACTTGGCACTTCTAAAATGAGCGTTCTATCTTCAAATGGTATTTCTGCTAAGCCACGGTGTTAAGATCACACTGATGAACCAAAGTGGCAAATCCCTAAGGCAGGACAGGCTGACAAAGACATCTGCAGCATGGTGGGGTGAGGATGAGCACTATTCCTCAGTTCTGCAAGAGTGAGGCAGCAAAAAAGCAACCAAAATCTCCCTTAAATGGCAGAAGGACATCCAGTGATCTTCAGAATATCCACAGCATTTCCCTCTACTGCAGGGCGGAACAGGAACGAAATACACACAAAGCCTACATTAGCTAAGAAAAAGCTATTTCTACGTGTGGAAACCATCAGTGCATTGAAATCTCCTTTTATTTTTAGGAACACTTCATAGAAGTAATAAAAAACCAGGAATTTCTTTTGCTCCCAGCTAATGAAATTGCCAAGCTCTTGTCTAGCGACGACATCAACGTGCCGGATGAAGAAGCAATTTTCCAGGCCCTGATGATGTGGGTGAGGCACGATTTGCAAAACCGGCAGCGGGACCTGGGAATGCTTCTGTCCTACATCAGACTGCCCCTGCTGCCACCCCAGGTATCAGTGGGAGGGGTAAAGGGAGGTCTACCAGCTGAAATTGAGCTGCCATGCGTGTCTCGAGCATCCTGTAGGCAGAGAGAGGAGTTCTGTGGAAAGGTTCTGGTTTGGAATGGAAATTATTGGTATTTTTTCATCCTTTTTATTTTTTTTTTTCAATGATATAGTATATGTCTTCACTGTTTTTAAACACAGATAAAAAGAAATCCCTCAGTGCCTAGTGTAATTACTAGGCTCAGAATGACCTCTAAAAAATGTCAGTCTGTTCTAAAAGCCAAATGTTCCTTTGTTGGGTTGTAATAGTTCTCCTCTAATAGCACAGCAATTTAGATACCAAGCAAAGATATTTGTTTAGATTTATCAAACTGCAGGATGGATAAGCCACGATGATTCTTTCTTTATTGCCATAAAAAGCAGACAGATAGAAAAGGGCCTAAATTATTCCTGGCAGTTCTGAGCAGAAGCATTATTTGTCCCTTAATTCTGGAAGAGACAATTCATCCATCAAGTTCCAGGGCTGCACATCCTGTTTCACAGAAAGGTGACACTGCTGTGTCTGTGCCATAGAGGAACCTTTTTATCTCCTCAGAAATGCCCACAGAATATCCAGGACACTTCATGAATCTGCATGACTGATGCTGCAAACATTCTACCTTGGATAAAGTATAAAAGTACCACACATCCTTAATTTGGAATACATTTAATATCTTCTACTATTCACAGACATGTCCAGTACTCTGTGGTAGATTTATTTTCTCACATCAGGAGTTTTGCATAGAGGGTGCAGTAATACAAATTACTGATTTGAACTTTTCTTTAAAATTTAAGAGAAAGAGGTAGGAAAAATTTAATCAAAGGCATCATTCTCATAGACATTTTCCCCCCAACTTTTTATAGTTTTGCTTGCATTAAAGCAGAGTTCCCAGCAAAGCTCGAGTGAGTGGTGAGCCTAAAATGAGTGTTTGTAGCTACAAATACTTCAATTATTCAAGTACATGCAATTTTAATGATTTAGACCTATTTCAAGATGCTCTCTTTTAATTTCTTAGCTACTGGCTGATCTAGAAAACAGCCCAATGTTTGCAGACGACCTTGAGTGTCAGAAACTTCTCATGGAGGCCATGAAGTACCACCTCCTGCCAGAGAGACGCTCCATGATGCAGAGCCCTCGAACCAAGCCCAGGAAATCCACAGTGGGTGCCCTTTATGCTGTGGGAGGCATGGATGCCACTAAAGGTAGGCCCACAAGTGAATTTGGTTGTATGAATCAATTGAATCACAGACATCCAGGGTATATATGGCAATTGTTTAAATATTTCCTGTAGGAAAGCATTTAGGGATGATGAAGAAGAAAAAGGAAATCACAGAACAGAATTCTGTGTGTCAGAAGTTCTTTCTTCTTGCAAGGATCATGTTTGTAAACAATACACTTATATTTATTCAGATGGCAATTTAAAAATTAAACTTAGTATGAGTTTTTGCAAAAAAAAAATAGTTGAATTTACAAATCAAAAGAAAAAGTAAAATGTTTCAAGATGTTTTTAATATTGAACCTTCCGGTCTATATTCTGACAAAGTAAGGAAGCCAAGATTTTAAAGAAGCTGAAAAATAAAACCAAAAACCATCCCTGAGCTACAGAGAACTCTCACCTAATGCTTATGAATCCCTTGTTATAACATTTCAGGTGAAAAGATTTGTATTTTTCATGAACACAGCTTTTTTTTCAGGACTTCATACACAGGCTTTTTTTCAGGTTTGTAGTCAAAAGTTAATTATTATAAACGTATTCCAGTTTCTATTATTTGATTTTCACAACTGCAATCAGGTTACAGCTTTAAACATTGCACTATTCTGTTTAGGAGGCAGAATATTAAATCATTTTCTCCAGGAACCTTAACTTCAAACCCACAGCTTGGAGCCAGAGAACTCTAATTAGTTTAAAGTCTAGCGACTTGCTGCACAGAATTACTTTTAGCTGTGTGAGTTCACTTTTAATAGAATCACAAAGAAGATAATCCATTTCATGGTTTACAAAAAGCTGCTGACGACTGACTTTCCCCCACATGAGAGACCTTGCAGAGCTCCCCCTCTATCTCTGTGCAATCAAATCAAGAGCAGAATAGACATTCATCGGCAGCACAACATGAAAACACTCATTCCTAGGACAATTTAGCAAATTGGAGTTAAACTGTAGCAATTAAGTAGATTCATTAGTGACACTGAGTATTTATGAATTCTATCAGACAACCAGGTAATCTTCAAACTCTCTTCCCCTAAAATAAGAACACGATTTCCCAGTCATGTTTTCCTAGTGAAGGTTATGCACAGAAAGGGATATTTCAGCCAACATCTGCACTTCCCGTTGGTGCCTCTTTTACTCCTTGCCTTGGAACGAAGCCAATTGTTTGAACTTTTGCCTTTTGATGGGTAAGGAGAACAGCACTTCCTCTCCTCCCTGCTGTCCTCCACAGCTCTGACTCAGACACAGAGCCTGGGCTAGATTGGGAGGTTGAGGAAGCAGCAGTAAGAGAGCAGGATGGGCTGGAGGAAGAGCTCTGGGGAGGGAGCAACTCCCACCTCTGGCAATAACACACTGCCAGGGATAAAGGCAGACACCGGGTTTGGCGTCGCAGGCAGCGCCAGGCTGGGCTTTGTGCTTATCTCAGGTGGAATAGGAAGACAAATCTCAAATTCCAATGATCAAAAGAAGATCAAAGAGGCACTTTTGGGCCGGAATTTTGAAAACCAGGAATGTGCCTAAACCACGTTAACTTTCACGGCTTTCAAATCTTCCAGCCTCTGTAAAATTACAGCCCACGGGGTACGTCTGAACACACTTAAACCTGACTGCATTTCCCTGTGTTTTAGTTAGTGTGAGAGATTTCCTTTGAAGTGGAGAACTTTGGGGCAGTCACGTATTAGCATAGAATAAATGAGGAAGAATCAAAGCAAAGAGGAGCAAACAGACTAACAAGATGGGAAGAACAGGCAAAGAAACCCAGCTGCTCTGAATAAAGGGCAGAAAGCAGAATTTCTGTCTTTTATTGCAGATGGAGCTGGTAGTTTCTTTCCCAGCCTATGCATGTGGAGAAATGTGGATAAGAGAAAAGATAGCATGAGATAAACTCTTATTACACCAAATTTCTGCAGATCTCTAAACCAAATCCTACCTTTCTTTTCTGCTTTATTGCACACTTGTTTTCCTGTTGTAAAAATAATTTCTTAGCCACAAACTGCCTGTTGTTATCTTCAAAACACTGCTTGTCTGGTCTCAAATCCCAGTCAAGAAATGAGCTCTGCGCTCCTCATCTGGTTGCCTTTGACTGAGCTGAATTTGAGCTCCAGGGCGCACTGGATGTGGGACTGGCACTTCTGCCTTGGATCTCACTGAGCTGTGGCCTCACTGTGCTTAGCAGCTCTCTGAGGAGCAATTATGGCTCCTGAGTGATGATGGGAGCCAACAGGTGGAAAGGTGTCAGTGCTGAGTGGCAGAGAGCTTCTGCCTCAGGAAGAGTTCCAGTGAAAATGTCACTGGAGGTCCAGGGACCTGGACAAATGGGGCTGATGTGTGACAGCAGCCAAGCAGCTGCTGCACAGGTCAGCCTCAGGGAAGGTACCTGGGAGAACCACATGTGCACTCACACACAGCCCTGTCTCCTGCATGACTCCATCATGGAAGGGAAAATATCCACAGGATTGCTGGAGGTGCTTGTCCAGCTCCTCAGGCAGGTACATGGATGCTAATTTTAATATCACTAATGCTTTAGGCACAAACATAGTTAAAGAAGAGATTGTTGTGAGGCACTGTATTTGTCAGGGACATAAAGAAACCCCCAAACAAACCCACAAACCCCCTACCCTCATGGTATTTAAGTAACAGATTTAACTTCTCTCCAAAATTTGCAGTGCTGCAAAAATTGCCCCAATTTAATTCCCCATTTCTTGCCCCCAGTATATTCTCATAGATTTGCCAACCCTGCATGCAATTAATGCAGCTTTCTCAGCAGGTTCACATGGGAATTGAGCCTCACAGCAAAATCTCACGCACAGAATTCCAGTATTTCACAATTCAGTCCCGTTTTGAGCTGGCTGCTGACCACTGGGTACTGCTCCCTCCATGGCCACCTCTGTTCCTCACAGGCACCACAACGATTGAGAAATATGACCTGAGGACCAACAGCTGGATCCAGATCGGCACCATGAACGGCCGGCGCCTGCAGTTCGGGGTTGCGGTGATTGACAACAAACTCTACATCGTGGGGGGCCGGGATGGGCTCAAAACTTCCAACATCGTTGAGTGCTTCAACCCTGTCACCAAGGCCTGGACCGTGATGCCCCCGATGTCAACGCACAGGCACGGCCTGGGTAAGAGGGCAAACACCTCACAGGACACACAGAGGGGCTGTGACTGGCACAGGACCTGAGAACGCTGCTCACAGCATTTAGTGACACACAGCAATATTGGTAGCACACGTTTCTCAAAGACAGGTTTGCCTATTGCAAAGTTTTAATTGTACTGTGATTTGCAAATTTTAATTGTATTGTAATTTTATGATTTTATTAGAATTGGACTAACTAGCACTGGTCTTCCAGAGTTAATTTTGCATGTTGGAAATTCCAAATATATAAGCTATATGTATATATATATATAAGTGAAAATCCTCTTCACAGGATTTGGTGAAGAGATACATTTACAATACACAGAGATTCGTGGTCAAGAGATACATTTACAATACACTAACAACCTGATTTTAATTTATATATATATATAAAAATTATGAATTAAGCTGAGAGGTGTCAGTCATCTCTGTAATTCTGTAATTCAGGGCATTACCCACACCAAAGAAAACAGGGTTTGGAAATAAGGGCAATTTCACCAGTTCTAATGTTGTAATTACAAGAAGTTTTATAGAGCTCTGCCATGGCTTACTATCTATGTTTTTTTTAACTGCAAAATAACCCTTAATATTATTCACACTGAAGGAATAATATGAATATGAAATCTAAAATTCATTTCTTGAACTATAAAAAATAAGGCTCAGTTTACGGTTGAGTAGACTGCAACAGAGGGAAACTGAAGATTTCTGAACAATTTATGAAATTGTCTCCTAAAAAGCTGGCTTCTCTTAAGTTACAGAAACAGGCATTGCTTGAAATCATTGGTGAGTTCAAATGATACAGAATATTTATATTTTTATGGATAACAGAGGAAGATTGATTCAGAATTATTTGACAAACCATTGTGGCCTGTGTCACCTTCTCCACTGCTTGGTAGAGAAAGGGTAGTGGAGGGTTCTTACCAGCTAAAGCACAAAATTTATTAAACCAAATACTAGGAGGTAGGAAAGGGGAAGAAGACCAAACAGATGAAATAATTTTCATTGGAGTATTTATAATTCCTGACTGTAGGGACATAATTCCCCCCAGCAAGTAGGTCACAGCCATAAATTTGAGCGCCCAAAGTTTGGCTTCAATCTGTGCCTGGTGTGCAAAGCTGCCTTCCACTTAGAGCCCCTGTTACCTTCAGGGAGATTCTGTGGAGAGCTGGTCCTTTTGAAGAAATCAGGCCATGTATATTTAGGCCTGAAAGACGGATTTAGAAGACTTTTAAGCAGCTGGATTGAAACCTTTTGCCTCACCTAACAAAGGGAGCAAAGAGAAGCAGCAGCTCCCGAAGGGGAGGCACCAAAGCCCTTCTCTGGAGAAGCACAATGGCACAGGATTTGTCCAACAGAGCTTTGTGGTGGCGGCCAAGCTGGCTCTCCTGTGCCTCAAGGACAGCAGATAGGAGCCAGCTCTCATCCAAGAGGCATTAAAATGTTGTGGTGCTTTAGCTGCTAAGGACAGCCAGCTACCCACCCACCCAGGCTTTGTGCTGGCAGCACTACACAGCTTCAGCTGGCTCAGAATTAGGAGAGGTTGTTGGTTTGGGCATATTTTTCATTGCCTGACTCAAGTTTTGCCTTTTTGTAGGAGAATAAAATCGTTTCCCAGTTAGGGGCTCAAATTTGTTTCAGAGCAAGGTCACCAGAAGTGAGAGAGATAAAAGTCCAAGAAGAGAACATCAGAACTAAAGCAGCTTTGCTCTAATCTTTTGGCAGAAGATAACGGTTATTTAGAAGAACACTGCATGTGAAGTGTTTGTTTACCTTCATTTATTCTGCCAGCTGAAAAGGCAGCTCTCGGATCGTTTAACACCAGCTGAAATCGCTTGTCTGCGTACAGAGAATTAACGTGTGAACTGAACGCGCCGCGGGCCACTGAAAGCGAGCGCTAACTTGTCCCTCATTGTGTGTCCAAGGCGTGGCGATGCTCGAAGGGCCGATGTACGCCGTGGGCGGCCACGACGGCTGGAGCTACCTGAACACGGTGGAGCGCTGGGACCCGCAGGCGCGGCAGTGGAATTACGTGGCCAGCATGTCCACGCCTCGCAGCACCGTGGGCGTCGCGGCACTCAACAGCAAGTACGTCCTCAGCACCTCAGCCTCTCCTGGGGTTTGCCTTTGCTTCCTTCCCTTGGAAATGCGGCTGCGGAAATTTTCTTTTCAGGCTCGTGGTAATTAATGGCCTCGAGGAAACGAGGAGGTCATTAATTACCTCATTAATTAATCAATATGATGCACAGAAGTAAGAAAGGAAAGCCTTTCCTCTGCTGTGTGGTGATCTCAAACTTGCAGTCGAGTTTTAAACATATTCCAACCCTTTTAAATTATAGCAAAACGAAAATGTTACTACATGCATACCAGAATTTTACCTAGGATATAACATATGGGCATATAAAATCAGCTACTAAAAAAAAATATTCCAAGTTGATGTTTACACTTCAAATCATTGTGTCTAGATAGACTTAATGTGTATGGAAACAAAGTCTTTCCTTTGCCATACAAGTTTACAGAAAATTTTTTAAATGCTGAAGGTGCATGGAGTGTTTAATGGAAAGAAGAGGAGTTTGTTAATTAGGAATGGAATGAACAGCCTCTTATAAGTCTTATCCAATCCAAATCTGTTCTGCCCTCCATCTATTGCTTGAATACCCTGAAATCAACTCTAAATGCATTTAAACATTCTGCTAAGATGCTAAAGCCACTCAGCCCTTTTACATGGGAGCAGGCAAGTGTGTGGATCTTCCAAAAGCCTTGTAAAAGGCCTCAGGCTATGGAGAATATGGATTGAGCCAACATTTCTTATTTAAACCTGTGGGACTCTCTTAGCAGTGCCTGTTTGTAGGGGCTGGCAACACTGGGTTACAGGCAGACAATTGCATTTACCTGCAACCTTTGCCACTGGCTTTCCTCATCAATCTGTACATTCCAGAGAAAGAGAAGGATAAAAAGCAAGACCAAAGATGCCAGCAAGGGGATATTTGTAAATGAGAACTCGGGGTTTGCGTTCATACGAGGGCAGGATTCAAATCGTAACTCACAAGTGCAGGAGAGGCAGCAGTGCCTCTCCAGGTCCCTGCTGTGCCTCAGAGGAAATGTTCTCAGCAGAAACTCCACCAGAAACTCCTGCTGGTGCCTTCCACAGCAACAACACGCAGGAAACCACTTTGTCAAAGAGGAAATGGGCCCGATCCCGGCTCTGTTCTCAGTCACTGCTGATGCAAACTGTCTCCAGCAGGGCTTAAATCATGTCTAGTGTCTGCTGAGGTCATTCCTGGCATACCAGGAGATCAAATGTCCATCACTCAGTGCTGCTGCTGCAGTCCAACCAAGCAGAACACTTCTCCTTTTCCTGTTCCCCTAAATCACACCATATTTTTTCCTGTTCAACCCCACCAGAAAAGCCTTTACATATCAGTGGAGAAACACTTTTGGACCAGTAACTGGTCCATTGAAAACATCAGTCAATAATGCTATATTTGGTCTTTTCCTTAGAGAATGGGAAACAACACCGTGTTTGTAGACAAGTTATGGAAAACACAGGATCCCAACCAATCACTTTGTGTATACAGAGATTTCCTTTCCCTCTGAAAGCTGTGTAAACAAGCAGGGTGTATCCAATGGAGTGATGGGAAAAGAAAATAAATCAAAGCCTCAACTTTTGTATGGATCAGACAACAAACTGCCCAACAAAATTCTATCAAGTGAACAAACATTAGGGGAGAGAGAGCTAGGGATTTTTTATTATTCTAACAGTGGTCAAGAATCTTCTAGCTAAAATGTGAACCAGAGCTGTCTAAAAACTTTTTAAGTCACTGGAATAAAGCAGAAACTTCTAAAGGAAAATTCAGCTGATCTGGTTTACGTGATTTACTCTGGGCAAGTCCACGTGTTCCCTGGGTCCCTAATTAGCTGCACTAAATAAATTCAATTTCATGGCAGAAAAAAACAACCAAGGTTTGAAAGGGAGTGGAAAAAACAGTGCATTCAACACCTGAACACATCTTCTATTATATCCCATTGTAGTCTAGCAGCATCCACAAGAGCTTGAGACCAGAATGAAATTCAGACTTTGTAAAATTCATTGACAAAAAGCCACAACTCCCAGTGTTTTTTAACATAGATTACCACAGTTTTTTTCCTACAAGTTGTCCCAACATCAGCTGTTAAATCTCCAGTTGTTTGCTGAGTGCCTTTGGGCTGAACAGACAAGATGGCACAAAGTGGTATCTTCTGTCCAGCAGATTTTCTTACACATAAACTTGGAGAAACATATATTTAATATGTGTTATTTATATGTTTTGGATGTCTATTCATGTTATTAGAGCCCTTTAACAGCAGAGAAAAAACTTTTAATGTGATGTCAAATATTCTGTAACCCTGTCCCAGAGGGTACCACCATATATTTCAAACACATGCAGCATCTTTCAATTCAATTCTTTCTATTGCTTGTATTTAGAGAACCTGACATGAATTTTTGAGCTTAATTTTCATCTGTGGCTGCTTGAACATTTCCACTGCAAGTGAAGAATATAACTTCATATAACATGCAAAAGCCTTAGAGCAAAGTTCCAGAGCACAGCAAATAACAGGCATAATGACAATTTTAAAGTCTCTGAATGAGATTAGCCAAGTGAAATTCTTAATAAAGTGGGAGACTGAAGTCTGAAGCTGTTTGCCTGCTTGTGGGTCGTTCTCCCAGGCTGTATGCAGTTGGTGGGCGAGATGGGAGCTCCTGCCTGAAATCCATGGAGTGTTTTGATCCTCACACAAACAAGTGGAGTTTGTGTGCCTCCATGTCCAAGAGGAGAGGTGGTGTTGGTGTGGCAACCTACAACGGGTTCCTGTACGCGGTGGGAGGTCACGACGCGCCTGCTTCCAACCACTGCTCCCGCCTTTCCGACTGCGTGGAGAGGTGAGGAATCATTTCTTCTTATTATTATTTCTTTTTTGTCCTTTCTGTTGACATTCCTGGAAGGAATTATAGAATAAATTCCCTTCACAGCTGGAATGTTGTGTTTGTGAAATGTATCCCGCCTTTTTTAAATAGTGTTTTGAGCAGGAATAACTGATTTCCGATGCTTTTGTGATAACAAGAGAATTAAATCTCAGCAGCAAATTCCTCCCTTCTGCCTGAGCTACCCAAGAGCCAGGTAGAGGCAAATGGAGTGAGACAAGTTCAGTATGTGACCTGTCTATTTCTCAGGTTTGTGCCATGTACTGTAGGAATTAAATACTTTTCAGTTGTTCTTCCAACAATTTGACTGATACTGATAAAGGTTGTAACAATATAAGAAATATCACAAAGTCTCATCCCTTGGGGACAAGAAAGGAAAACTGAGCGAGTGTTCAACCTCTGCTGTGAACAACAATGGCTAAATTCTGCTCTCAGTTAGGTGGGGTAAAGCAGGAACCACCCTGGAATTCACTGCAATTTATATTGGAGTAGATCAGCAATAAAATCCATATTAATGTAAGATGCTGCCATGCATTTTGTGAGAAAAACTTAGAGCTACTGCACAGGGTATTTAACTTCTTCTATAGCAAACTTTTCCGGAAACACTAATTCTGAAAATAAAGAGAAAGCCAAAAGCTTTATGGAGGAAGAAAATAAAAATACATTGAAATTAACTTCACTGAGTCAACTGATGGCCATGTTATCATTCCCTCAGACCCCATTTGTGTTTAAAGTGTATTGATGGCCGAATGTGATTGAAATGGAGAGACTGTACTCAAAAAGTGAAACCAGGGCCACTTTCCACGTGCTTGAAGGCCCCTCTAGTGGCAAAATCAAAAACTGAACCGCACCACAATTCTCGCTCCTGTGTAAACTGAGCAGCCGCACGGGAGGAGCTGAGCGAGCATCAGCAGCTTCGGTTTGAAATGTGCCTGCACGATGCATTTTACCGAGTTTGAGCCTCACGCTCCCCAGGTACGACCCCAAAACTGATGCTTGGACGACGGTGGCGCCCCTGAGCGTGCCTCGGGACGCGGTGGGCATCTGTCCCCTGGGGGACAGGCTGTACGCCGTGGGCGGCTACGATGGTCACTCCTACCTGGACACCGTGGAGTCCTACGATGCTCAGAACAACGAGTGGACAGAGGTAATGGGCAGAGCTGCCTCACAAATGATCAGGGCTCTTCCTGCAGGTAGGGAGAATTCTGGCCAAAGACGCGTAAAATTATCGGCGGCTTGCTGGAAGAATGACGCGTCAGGAGGCAGCAGTAGTGTCGTGGGCTTGATTAAAATATCAGCTTTATCTCCTGTAGAATAACCACGTGAAGCTTCTCAGACTGGGGGGTGGAGGAAATGCAAACCAGATTGCACAAATCGATTTGGGCTTTACTGCTTAAATTCAGCCCTGCAGATCTGGTGTGTTTGTCAGCAATACCCTCCTCTGAAGGCACCTGCAAATTTCATATTTATGGCCCTCAGCCCTGAGACCAACAGGAAATACCTGGACTGCCAAGGTCCTTTGCAGCCACACATTCCATGGTTTTGGAACACTGGATGTGAAGGAGTTTTGAACATGTCAAGGGAACAGCACCCCAGGCTTCACCCTTGTAACTCAGGGGCTGCTGAATTTTGCCTAAAAGCCCAAACTGTGTTTTCATACCTTAGTTAAACTTATTTTTTTTTAGCATTTACATCAGTTTGAATAAACAAATTGCTTTGAAAGAAAAGTGATTTCTTGTAGTCCTATCCATGGGAGGCTACTAAAAGTGTTTCTTCCTTTTTCTTTTCCTTTCCAGGAAGTTCCTGTCAACATTGGGAGGGCTGGAGCGTGTGTTGTTGTTGTGAAGCTGCCCTGAGGACTGTGACTGATCCTGAAAGTGAACTGAGTGGAGCCTCAGAGGACAGGAACATTTCCAGGAGCAGTACAGACTGCACACACCTCAGCAGCTCTCCCTTACAGACAAGATTTATCTCTGAGCCATCACGTTACCACAGCACAAAAGTGTCTTCCTGCATCACAAAAATCAGAAAACTTTGCAGAAGTCAATTACTTTGTTATGCCTAATACATTAAAATCAGTAAAATGGTTTAAATGGTTCAGGTTTGTAACAAAAGTGTATCTGTTATTTATAAAATGCAAGAGATGTGTATAAGATTTCAAAAACTTGTTTCCTTTCTATGTTGTCAGGAATGCTAAAATTTATTAAAAAAGCTTTTATATTTTAAGTAAACGGCTATGAAACACCTCCAACAGAGAACTGCACAAAAAGAAATATTTGCTCTCAAATATTGCTGTCAACAGAATATTCTCTACGGAAGCAACTTAAAATTTTCTATATTCAGAAATTTAACTCATAAATCAACTTTAAAATCAAATCACAGAAGCAGATAATTTGGTTGTTATTTACCACACAGCACTGCTAGGACTGTGAAAGAATATCCATTTTTAGCAGTGTATTGAATTGAATAATGCATGGCAAGGTTAAGGTACCTTTATGCTATCGTGTGCCAGCAGAAAGAAATCTCTTTTGTCAAAACATAATGCAAATATAATTTGCAATCATTTTTAGTGCATAGATATGTGATATTTTAATGCTGCTCTGTGTGTCAGGTTATTCATGGATTTCTCTTTGCCCACTAACCATCTGTCAGGATGTGTTAAACTAATCTGACTATTCTTGGGATAATAACCATGCATTAAAATTTAAAACAATCACATAATTACATTCCTCGAACATAACTTACAAAATGAAATTTTTATATCATATTGATATGACAATCTTTGACCTCAGCTGAAGATTACCAGCTTTCTCTCATGTACAGTAGAAATATGGTAAGGAATAAACCACACCCACTGTGTAACATTAGATACCATTTATGCAAACATGTTTATGTTCTACCTGGAATTAGGGGAATGCTAAGAATCAAGAACAAACAGGAGAAGAATCACCTGAAAACAGCACATAGTATTCCACATGCATGATATTTTCTTTTTGTGTGCCAATTTCTATGGGTTTGCTTTAATTTTGTTTTTTATAATTTCAAATGCTGAAAGTGTATTCTAGAAAAAAGAATGTATGTAAGATATTCTATGCTGTAAAGCACAATATTTGGTCAGTATTCACCTCAGTGTTTGTTATGTTGTTGTTTTGTCAGAAAATTCAGGACAGAGACAAAAATCTCTGAATATGTAGGCCAACTTTCCTGCTAGAATACTGTGGTTTCAGATTTTAGCAATATGCTATTTTAAAAAAGTTTATAGTATTAAGCCTATTGAATGCCTCTAAAGAAAAAAAATCTCATAAGCATATTTATAAAAAGAAGAACATTTTTAACTTGAAAAATCAATTATGTTTATATATAGCATGCTACACTCAAATAAACTTTACTTTCTCTGCTAAGAAGGTTTAGGCTATATCTTAACAACTTTGTGGGTTTTGTTTTACATCCTTTCAAAACTTGAAAATGCAGAAGCACCAATCTCACTTTTGTACTCTAAGAAAACAAAAGATGCACAAACCCCTCTTAAAATCTGAGCCAACACAAAGAGCCAAATGGGGAATGAACCCTAAACCAGTTTGTGAGTTCCAGAATTCACATCAGAAGAAGGAAGGATTTCAATTTCCCAGCAGATCAAGAATCTGAAGCAAACCCAAGCACAGACAGAGAACCTGCCCAGTGCCACTCTGGGATGTTGTTCCTCTCTCCCTGTGCCAAGGGGAGCTGTCTGACCACCTACCCAGAACATCTTGCAGCAAATACTGACTTCTAACCATTAATAATAAAAATTCTAACATTTCCCCCCTAATTTTGCCATCCTGCTTTGGTCCTGCAGCAGCCATGTGTTACACAGAGAGATTTGTGTGGGCACAAGGAGAGGGTCACTGCTGCTTTTCACTCTAAATCCAGCTTTTCTGCTAAAACAGCACATCCCTGCTTCCAGTAGCCAGCCCCACCTCGCATGCTTCACCCTGGTTTGGAAAGCACTGATATGGAATGCCCATTTCTAAAATTCCAACATAAATATGATACAAATGATGTGCAGCTGATGCCAGCATGTGCAAGAGGCACATCAGGACAGACTGACAGTGCCAGGGGGCCTCACCCACTGAGCCTTTGCAGGTGATTTAAAGTTTTCTTGGAAAAAGAAGTCAGGCAGCCTCAAGTGAGAGAAAGCAGCCATGGCTCCTGAGCCAAATAGAGAGGTTTATAAATATAAACACCTGTCCAAAAGTCTGTTCAGGTCTATAGTACCTGAATCCAAACACACAGGACCAGCCTTTGAGCTTCCAACTCTTATGACTGCAGAGATGACACAGAGTTCCCCTCCTCAGCCTGCAAATTTTATGAAATGCTCCATCAGTAAAGAAGACGTGAAACACTCAGGGAAAACACTCAGATATAAACAATCTCCTTAAATATCTCTCAAAGCACACACTGCCATTTCTGTAATTTAATAAATGCTCAGAAGGAGTATTAGACAACTTCCTGTATTTCTTTATATCTCTCTAAAGAAATTGTGTCGTGAGGTTTGCTTACGTAAAAAATAACATGAGGCACGAAAAATACATCATGAGCTTTTAGCTCACAGAAAGCAGCTCCATTTATCATTTAATAAATTCAGTAGCTGTTCCTGGCGTGAACCACAGCCTCTGAGGCAGAGTATGTGAACATTTGCATGTGTGTGTTATGAGCTGGGCTAATTTCTATGGCAAGGTTGCACTTTTTAAATTTTAAATTTTAAGTTTAAGGCTGCATCTTGTTATAGAAACACCAAGATAAATACATATATGAGGTAAAGGGGAAGTGTAAGAAGGGTTTGGGGGGTGTTAGTATTGAACTTTAAGGGTTTTGTTTTGGTTTTTCCATATTATTTGTACAGCAGCGAAAAACCACGTGGAAGGAAACCAGCACTCCACAGAAGGAAATTGGGCTCTTAACAGGAAGGGGGAAGAAAAGAAAGCAAGAGAATTTGAAGGTTTGGGTGATAATCTCTGCATGAGCTGCACCAGAAATGATATTTTTTGTAAATAACATATACCTCTTCCCCATGAAATCAGTTCTGGGAAAGGCTGAAGATGCAGCTTAAGCTCTACCACGTCTCTGTTTTGTAGGAGATATTTAGGCCAAGAGATTAAGCTCAGAAAAGTCCCTCCCATAACTTCAGCAGTGATACTTTAGGAAAGCAGTACTAGAGCAATTTACAGCTGTCACAATAAAAATAAATTATTTTCCTGAGAGGGTATAATTTTTAATTTCTTGTATAGCACAGCTATGCTAAACCACAGTCTCAGTTGATCAGTGATGGATGTCTTCAAATTGCACAGAGTAAGGAGATAACAGCCTGCATTCAAAGCTTCTGGGAACTTGATAAGGATTTATTCAATTTTCCCGGCCAGGGTCACACCCACTGCATTTTCCACACAGGATATTTCAGAGTGAATTTCCTTAGAGTTGCTTGATGTTTGCCCATTAATTTTTTTCAGTCAGGGCAGGCACGAGACTCTTAGGCCCATTTCTTAATAATAATGAGTCCTGTTCCTCAGCAAATTGGATAAAAGTTTTCTCATGCCCTGGTCCTTGCAGAGCCAGGCATTGAGCACTGGGGGTCTCGTGTTGCTCGACTGAAACTGGAGCTCAGCTCCGTTTGCCATTCGGGCTCTGCTCAGGAGATGGTGCTGTGTGACAATTTTTGGAGAATCCTGGCTCTTTCTAAGAGAGCACGAGGCTGCCTCGCAGTAATATTTATCCTTGAAATATAAATCCACTCTTTAATACTCTCAAGAGCCTCCTCCATTTGTTAGTGGAGCTGACTTAGGGACGCGCTCCCCACACACACAAACACAGGCACGGCTGAGCTCCTGAGGCAGTTTTGGAATCCAAGTTACTGAGTTAGAGCAAAGCCCCTTTTGTAAATATTCCCAAAGCATCAGCTGCTGTCGCTGCCCTGGTGCCTGTCCTGGCTGTTGGCAGTGGGAATCAAAGTTTGTGTTTGATCCACAAGCACAGATTGTGGAACCCGTTTCTGTGGCTGCAGAGGCTCGAGGTGGAAAGCCAGGGATGGATGTGGGCAGGGGGATGAAGAGAATTTGGCCCCTTGGCCCATCAGCCCAGCAGCCAGCCCTGACCTCACCTGGCAGATCTAAGCTGCAGTTCCTTTGAGGGGTAAAACCTGTTCAATTCCTGTGTTTACAAAATGTACACAACACGTCCATGGGTGTTAAAACCATAAATAAAATATAAAATAGTTTTTACTCCTTTGTCCCATTTTCCATGCTGGGATAGTCACAAAGCAGAACCAGGGGTGAGTACAATGTGCTTTACATGAAAGATAAGGAAACTTCTTTCCTTCTAAGCAGTCCTAAAATTTCTTTCTATGGGGGATAAAGCCCCTCATCCTCCCTCTGAAGCAGTGAACAGGGACTGCTCCCAGGCATTGGGTGCAACTTTTCCAGAATTCAGCAGTCTCAGGTCACCTCTCTGTAAACACAGAGCTGCAGCTTGCTTTTACATGTATTTCTCCCTGTCACCTCAAATTAATAGACAGTTCAATGTTACTACTCCAGAATTCAGAAAGAGGTTCTGAAGCTTATGAATTATTTCTTACAGAAAATAGAGACAATTTACAAGCAGCTTTATATCGTTTATAAGACAGCTCTAAACAAAATTAATAATTTTTAAAATGTTGGGGAAAGTGAAGTCTTTGAGCACTTGAAACGGACCCTCTCCCCTGCTATACTTTAATCCAAGGGGTAACTACTCCTCACTGACTTCTGTCAACTCAAGGAAAGTCTGAACCCAGAGATTTTTGACTGTGTTCTGTGGAGAAGTTAAAACACCAGAGATATATAAAGAATCTGTTATGAACCACCATTATTATATGGCAAAGTTTTCTTTTGTTTTTTCAGGACACCGGCCCCCCACCAAAGGTATTTCCTCAATAATTACAAGCGTGGGGCAAAAGACACTCCAAAAGACAACTTCTATTTTTGTGACACAAGCAGCAGAGATGGAAAGAGAGACAAAAATCCAAATGGATTCACTGTTTCAGCTTCCCAAACTCCTCAGGGTCCAACTGGTCCCTTTCAAAAGCCAGAGCTGATATTTGGATGCAGCTGTTTACATAACCAATCTCAGTGGCTCTTTCCCAGCCTCCCTCTCCTCAATAAACAGGAGCTTTCTTCCAAAAAGCTTGGAAATCTCATTTCCCAAGAGGCTCCTCTATGCATTACCTACTTTCCTTTTTTTTGAAACTCCTTAAAAGCAAACATCCTGCCCTCAAAGCCTGCAAACCTCTACATGCCAAAGGCTTTCCTGCCTCTGGGTTTCTCCTCCTAAAGCTCAGTGTTTATATGACAGTGCTCACACGTAATAATGCCAATTGTCATGAAACCACTCCAAGTGGGAACAGTTTTAATTTCAAGCATTCAAATGTGAGCTAATCTTTCTTAAAATAAAGATAAAATCAGCACTTCTAGATGAAAAAATAAAAGGCTATGTACAGCTACTGAACAACTGATGATAATTGAAAAACCCCATTCTGCCCAAGGCATCTCTGATAAGAATTGATTATCAAAGACCTCATTAGTTTCTTTCACTCTACACTGTTTGTGCTGAACAATAGTAAATAAAAAGTCTTGTGATGATTGTGTCTTTACAACCTCAAGTATTGCACGATGCTCAGAAAAACATGTGCTTGTCTGATTCAGTTGGGGAAAACAGTGTGCCATATAAAGAAAAATTCATTTTAATCATACTCAGTAATCAGATTCTTTTGTGGGAAAAGCGGCCTGCAGCTGCTGGATGGAATCAAACACGCTGCAAGAATAAAGAAAAATCACTATGGCATGTTCTTCCCGAGCAGCATTGTACACACTTCATTAACAATATCCTGTAAAACTGGGAAACATTGGAGAGAAGAGGTCGGGAGCTAAAAGAGACACTACAGAGCAGGAAAAACCCCACCAAAAGTAATTCCTCTGAGGAACCTGTCAAACTTAATTTGATCCTTAAAATACAATAAAATACAACATAAAAATCTCATTTGATACTTTACTGCAAGAAGTAAAAAGGGCCATGAAGCAAAGCAGAAGCAATGAAGCTCTATGTGTGTACAAGAGCATTTATTGCAGATTTCTTTCCTGTTTCCTTCCTTCCAACTCAATAAAAGATCAGAAAGCAACGTTATATTTGGAGTCTGTTTCACTCTATACTTAGTAAATTGGAGATGAAAATTGTATATATATTCACATTTCAATTATCTAGCATGCACACATAGGAATGGAGTTAAAATTCATGGTGATTAAATGCCAAGAGGTTTTTATTTCCTTTAGCTACAGACAACTGAAAGGCCTTAAAAAAAGTTTCAAAACCAACAGAATCCAAAATGTGATGTAATTTTCTCAAATTTTAAACATCAGCCTCTGAATTTCACATATATTTTATTTGTTTGGTATCTCCTTCTATTTTTTCTCTTTTTTCCCCACGGTCAAGTCTTTTTTATTTTCTATTTTCAATTTTATTTTTTTTTATTCTCTCCACTAGGTTGTCATTATAAAACTCTTATAATTCTCTCAGGACTGTTGAGTTTGTTCAGCCCTTCAGTGACAGATTTAATGCAAGGTCCACTACATAAAAATACTGTGGCTGGAGATGAGAGTGAACTTTTGCTACAGTTATTTCAGGGCTATTGTTTGGAAATTGATCTGATAATTGTCAATATCTTAAAAGGTTTATAGCCCCATAATTTATTTACATAGCTCATTTTTGTTATTGTTTAAAATGCAGAGCTACTTTGTTTTTTTCTCAAATTCTCATTTGAGAACATATATTTGTGAGAGCTTAAACAGAGAATTTCATAGAGTTGTGTTTGGATATTGTTTGATAATTACGAGCAACCAGCTGTTCATCTGAGCATGCAGATTACTTCTTTTTCAGCTAAAAGCACTTTTTTATACCTTTGTATTGATAGAGTCAGGACCTAAAGGGTCACTGCAAGAACCTAAAAGTGATCGGCAAACTAAAATGTAATTCCTGTGGAGTGTATTAAAAGTTTCTTTTCTCCACTGTTAAAGGTTCATTTGCTCTTCTGTTATAAACTGTTAAATAAACTGAGTTCAAGCAGCACAATTCATAGAGGAATAAATCTCTGTCATTTACATCAGACCATGATAAACAGGTTTTATTTTCTGTGTTTCATGACCTATGAGAAGCCCAGACTCACTTCATAAAACAACAAGTTAATTTTAGAATGAAGCAGACACACATTCTGATGCAGTCACATTGCTGGAGTGCTAAATAAGGAGTATTGAGATAATTTATTTATCAGTTTCTCAGAGCCCAGCCCACCAAAGAGGGAGAGCTGCAGGAGCTTTGAAGGCAGGTGGGGGTCAATCTCTTCTCCCAGGTGAGGAGTGAGAGGATGAGAGGGACAGAAAAGTGAAGCTCAGCCTCCCGCTGTGCAGAACCCAGCAGGATCAAAGAAGAACAAAAAGGCAAACAAATTATTTGGGGAGGATCATGGACCAAAAGATGATATTCCACATTATATCTGTAAAACTCCTGCACCTCGAGCCCCCTGCACATCCTCCCTGCCCAGTGGCACTCGAGGCAGACTCTCAAATTTCAGTGCAGACAGATTTTATTTTCAGTCTGCCCCAGGTGATAGCTCAGAAAGTCACCCAGTCTAGCCAGTACAGCTGTAATGGCACTCTAAGCTATTTTTACAAAGCAAATCAATTTTTATATATTGTATTGAGTTACAATATCACTAATTTAATTCTGACTTGAAAAAAAATACCCCAAACAGCAGCAGACTGTTCAGTTGATTGCTCAAAGGAAGAGAGAGGAAAACTGCAGTTCAACCCCAGAGAAATTAATGTTTGCACTGGATAGAAAATTCAAAACAGGGCTGAAGCAGCATTTTAAATGGAAGAAACAAAGATATGGGGTATCTCTGACTACACATCCATTATTTTAATGGGATTTTTAAAGTTTAAAAGCTTTCTATGTGTCTCAATAGTAACAGATTTAATAGAAAATTATATTACCGGCAAAAAAAAAAATAGATGTTGACAGCTCCTATGAAAGGGAAGCACTGTGTGTGGTGGTTCTGCAGGGGAATCCTCTTTCTTTGGGGGATGGAAGATATGCCCATTCACTCCAAAAGCTAACACTAAGACTCAACATGCTAATTAGGATACTAAAATGCACAACCTTTTTAAGAAAAAGTGGTCCTTTCTAGTGCATATTAATTTATTTGGACTGGCAGTAACCTGATAATGATGATATAACTGTTTCAATTCAAACTGTCACCCACGCTGTCAGGTTTACTAAATGAAATTAATTTTCAGTTGCCTGCTAATAGGAAGAGTATTGCTATGACACAAGCATGGTGTAGATTTATTTAATACATATTCAGTCCAGGAATGGCCACTGGACTTTGGTCTCCTTTCATTTTGGAAAGAGAAAAGGGTAAATATTGGTGCCACACGACAGTAGGAACTGCAGGGCTTCTAAACCCTCCAGTTTTGGGGAAGTTCTTTAGCTGACTTCATCACCACCATGCTCCTGCACTGTACAAACAGGCACTTTTTGTGGTCTCAGGGAAAAAGTAGGGACAAAAGGAGATGTTCCCATGACTTCTAAATAAGGAGGGGAAACAACACAATGAATCAAATGGGGAATGAGCCATGGCAGTGTTCTGCACTATTTATCAACAACTCAGGTGAAGGTTTTGCACCATTTAATAAATGTGCAATTTTTAAAACTCTAACCAATAAATTGTTTCCAGCATGACCCTGAGATTTAGGCATCCTTAGAAGAAATTCTTCCATCAAATGACTTGATCAATCAACATACCAGTCATGGGGGAAAAGCAGATAAATCAATGGTCTCGTTCTAAAACTCTTCTGCAAGGGAGGATTTGGAAAGGTCAGAAAGTGCTGGAGATTCTCTTTAGAGCCACCAGAGGGGATGTGCCCAGCACTGCTGGCTATTCAGGCAGACCTGCTGCAATGAGCTCTTACCAAGTGTGAGCAAAGCACTGAGCTCTCACCCTTTCTTTAGTTGAGGGAGGCACCAGAGGATTCAAATTTCAGGTGGAGCTACACCAAAACATTTTAAAAAATTAAAATAAAATTCTCTTGTGAAGAATTTTCACACTCCACTGAACGTTTCTTTGGTCTTGGTCAGCACTAAAAGTGTTACAGCCTGTGAGGAAAGGAAACCTCAGAGTTCAGTGATGTCACATCTCGATGTCATGCTGTGATGTTTTAGCACAATCACCAGAAAGTGCCAAGAAACAACATTATTTACAGTAAAATCTGTAGGACCTGAGCCTGTAAGTGGCCACACGCAACTGCACTAATCCAATAAAGATTGGAGCAAGTCCAGTAGCTAACTCTTAGTTATCAACTCCCCATCCTCTGTGCTAGGATTACTCCTTTTGTCCACAATAATAATAATAAAACACCTTTAAATAAACCTTATTCTTTACTGCATTAAATTCTCTTTGATTTTCTAGTTTGTCTTCATAGGGAAGGAAAACCATTTTCCTGCAATCCCATAAAGGTTTTAGCAGGTGCAGCCTTGAAGGGAGGTTGCTGAAGCATTACACTTGTGATTTGTATCAGCTCTTTCTCTCTATGCCTATTGCAGAGAAAAATAATTGCAGCTTAATAGACTTCTTATGAATAGTATAATTTATATGGAGTATAACTTTTAATGTAGACCGAGGTTACTTTAAAGGGAAAGGTAAATTAAACATTTTAAAGAGTAAAGATTGTAAGCAAATGGAAACATAATTCAAAGCTGGAGAAGAATTATGCTCCTTGTTGGAAACTGAAAAGTACTAATTTGCATTTCTGTAATCATTAATAGGGGTTATGAGGTGTCAATTACGTTCCAGGTGTGACCTTTCTAGTTTCTAGGTAATGTGCCTCAATTAATTGTCTGTGGCACCATAAAGCACCTTTTCCACTGCACTGTGGCTGTGCAAAGCAGTGCCCCCCTGCCTGGGCAGGTTGTGAAAGCACAGCTGACCTTGGCTCCCAGCAGCAGCTCCCCGAGCCACTGCCAGGGATTCCGAGGCAGGGCAGTCCCAGAGCTCAGCTGCTGCAGCCCCGGCTCGGGCGTTTGTAAAGTCACAGGAGCGGCCGCGCTCTAAATTCCAGTTTCAGTTCCCAGCTGAGCTGCGCACTGAGAGTTCTGCTGGGACAAAACTCAGTCAGCTGCTTTAAATTTCAGAGCAGAAATTGCTGTGAAGGGCAACACTGTGACACAGTTACACTGTTCCTGTCTTAGGAACACAAATGAACCACAACTATGGATATTGACAGGCATTCTGAACAACACCCATGAACAAAATCAGAAGGTTACCATGCAAAATTTCCTACCCAAGAGTCCTATGCTGTAAACTCCGTGTGTAAATATAATCTGTGAATTAAAACATGCCATTAACTCATTAAATATTCTGGAAATATTCAGATGAACAAATAGTCATATGATTAATTTATTTTTTTTTAAAAAAAAACCCAGTGACCAGAAATTAAACTCCTCAAAGCAAGAAAACTAATATGATTTTCAGTTTTCAAAGTAATTCACTTGCAAGATCGTACAGGAGGAAGAAGAGAAAAAAACTCAGGCTCTGGTGAACAGTAAAGTAATTCAGCAGAAAAATATAATCTAAATGGCAGTTGCACCATCATTTTAAGCAGGAGAACACAGTGAAAAAAATTAATATATAAAACTCCTTTAACCTTCCTCCCTCTGCTCCCCAATAATGTACTACAGAAATGAAAATCTAATCAACAACCACAAAGCAAATTAAATCCAGCAGAATATTTCATCTTTCTCAGCTTTCTAAATCTTCAAATAAATGTCATATGTAAATATATTTTCCAACCTGGCAATGCCAAGGTGTAAAAATCCTCTTGGGCTCACACAAATGTCTTTTGCTGCTTACAAAGACTTTATGAATCAATGGTGAAATATCTACTGAAGTTTATATTTATTGCCAGGATTGCTTTTGAAAGCCCACCTGTCAGCAGCAGTTTTGTTTTCATTAATTATTGGCCCACTGTCCTCACACAGAGACAGACATAGCACAGGATTTAATTCAAGTTCACAATAACAAGTCTGCTCAATAATTTCATGAACTATGTACTGATACAGATATAAAGTTGGCATTACTGGAACTCTTAAAAGAATAAAAATGCACTGAGTTGAAATACAAACATAATTTCAGAAAAGCTTTGAGCATTTCTATGAAAAGTAGCACATAAAAAATGGGATCAATATGCAGCCAGATCAAAACAGAACTTCCCCAAACACCTTCCTTTTATTTTTTCCTGACATGAGGAAATTAACAGTTAAGAATGGAGACTATTTCAGTATTCGAATACTCCAAATGTCTGGTATTAGAAGCAAGGAAATGTATTTAAGTGCTTTGTCAAACACTGCCTTTGAGCCCTCAGCCTGTCTGAAACCAGAATATTCCCATTAGATGTGAGTATATTCTCATGTGCACTCCATTTTATGGCTCTGAGGAAGTGTAGACATAAGAAACTCAGAATTTTGGCTTTCCTTCCCACCTAATGCTATTCTGTCAGCTATTTTATAAATAGGGAATTCTGTTTAGGAAGGCACCTCAAGCACACCCAGAACTGGTAGGTGACTGCCACAGCACAGCTGCAATAGGAATGAGAGTGCCTTAAGATTTTTCTTATTAAAACAAACTTTAACAGACAGAAAAATCTACTCAAAACCCACCTGGCAGCTCCATGAACTCATTTTGCCTTGCTGGCTCTGTTATAGCACGAGCTGTCCTTCACTGGTAAATTTTTCTTTATGTAACAAATACAATTAAGTTCTTTTATTGAGTTGCTTTATGAAACAGAAGGTTTCTGTGTGTGTCCTGTAATAAATAACAAGAGTGAAACTAAATTATGTCAATTCTCATGAAGAAAAGTGTGCAGCTGTTTTTGAGAAGGGAACTTGTGGGTTTAGTGGGCCCAGTATTGCCCGAGCTGCTGACTTTGAACAGACCCAACAACTCACAAACCAACTTTTCCTCCAAACCACTGCATGTGACATTGGAAAATGCCCATTTTTAAAAGGAAACCGGTGCAGGAACAGTAAATGATGTGTAAAATTAAGTAAAAGATCTTCACTTTTTCTCCATATTTATTGTTGCCAACTATTCTCAGAACTGCACGGGGCTGACAGAGGATCCAGGAGACATTTCCATCCATCTGTAGCTTATTTTCATTAAGCACTGTAATTTTATGTCAAAGGAATTTATGTTCTGTTCTGACAGGCATTATACTATATGCCTTAGACATAATAAAGTAGTTTCTGATCACCAGAGTTTGAGAGATGAATTCATTCCACTCACCTTATCCAGAGCACGCTCTGTGATTCCTCCAGAACAATTTCTGAAGCTTTCCAGTTTGGGAATGATGATTCTGCAGGATAACCATGAATCCTGGGCTCCTGGTGATTAAATGCAAAAGTTTACATTAATATTGAAAATTCAACCTTTGATTGCTTCTAATTCCAACAGTTCTGAAAGATTTATTAGAGTATAATATCTCAAGTGAAAATACATACAAATAATACGGCTTGGTGAACTGACACTTCATAGAAACATAAATACATGCACAAATGTACTTGGAAGACAATTGAAAAAGTGATGTGCAACTCAATTTGCCTATTTAACTTTCTATGAGTTATTCTAAATCTGTGAAAACTTTTAATTTCTAATAGAATTTACCCAGGATATCTATTTGGTTTTGGGAACCTCTAGATTTCCTGGGGAGAGGAACAATACTAATTGACCAATTAGTGCCCAATTCTGTCTTTCACTGCTTACTCCTGCTGCAGCAGTTTGGTGAATTTAACATTTATATTCCATTGTGCACAGTGTTAATGGGAAATAGGGAACCCAAGCCACACTTTATTAGTGCTTCTCCTGTTTTGAGGGTGAGCCACAGACCAGGTAACACTGCAATCACTTCTGCATCTGCTCTGCATCCTCTTCTGCCAGACCAAACTGCCTTTAGAGAGTTTTATTTAACAACCTATTTATTATGCCAAAGTATGAAACACAGGGAAGGCCACACTACCAGTAGAATGCTGCAAATTTGAACATGTTGAATACCAAAACATCTTTTCATTCTGATTCTAATATAATGTTTTAAAGTAATAAAATTAGTTTGATAACCCACTTCAAACCATCCCATAGGGGAATTCTTTTGACAGCAAAATGTATGGGTTTATGATGACACAAAACCTCTTGCTTATATTTTGCTGTAAGAACAAGTTCTGGAAATTATTAATTATTAAAAGAGAACATTACCTATGCACAAGAACTATTTTGTGTTATCTTTTCAAGGCAGATAAGTGAATAATGTGGGCTCAGTACCTGCAAGTCATTCACCTGTGCTCAATAATTCCTATACTTTCAGACACAATCAAATCAAAGTTTTGCCAGGTGAAATACATACATATGCTGGGTTATCTTTTTCTTGGTTTTCCTTTACATTTAAAATAATATGACAGCTTATTACAGTAGTTTCTAATTATTATTAAAAGTTTAATTCCAAATCTAAATTGGAAGACAGGGATATTCTCAACATTTAAAAGTTTTCTATTTCTTTTTCATAAAAAGACTTCACTAAGTAAATACAAAAAAACCCCCACAAACCCTTATGAACACTGGAAATCTGAGAGGAGATTTAAGTTTAACCTGCAGTAAGGTGAGTGCAAATAAACTGAGATGTGAAAGCTGCCCCAGAGAGCTTTTAAACCCAGCCTGTTAAAGCATTTTATCTGCTCTCATGTTGCTCCATTAGTGCAAGCCCTCATTTTAAATAAATCTATACCTTCGATCTTAAAATTTATTGGGTGATTGCGATAAGCGTGAGTTGCTCCAGCGCTCAGTTCTAGCTGAGCACCCTTAAGGCCTGGCTCTGGGACTGCCTGACAACTTGATGGCGTCTCCCATGTACTCAGGCCTGTGCCCCGGGTTAATTAAGGCACCCAGCAGGAGATTTTTGAGGACACGGGCAGATCCAAGGCTGCAGGGAGGATAAAGGGATAAAACCCATCCCTGGAGGTCCGGCCGCTGCCAGGCACGGCCCAACCCACGGCTCTGCTCGCGGGGCCTCTCCTCCTCCCTGCCGGGAGCTCTCGGAGGCCTCTCAGCGTTCTGTGCTCTTCTTCTGCCCACAGTTTCCCCAGGAGCCAAAACGCTCTTTGAAAGACAAGGCCAAACCCTCACGGAATGTTTCTTTATATTTATAGTGCACTTTTGATCACGCTCCTCGTGTATTTAGAAATTCATTAGCGGTGCTTCAAGGTTGTTTGCCTAACTCGGTAAATCACTTCATGTCAATGGCAACCAATGAAGGAAAACTGAAGAAGAAAAAAAACAGCTATAGAAAAAAAAAAAAAAACAAACAGAAAATGTTTGCTACTTTTATCTTCAAGAATCATTCTGAATTTTAATCACTCTCAGTAGAAGACATTGGTCCCCATGTAGGACCATCCTGTGACCTGTAACATTTTTAACTCACAGCCTACACTGGGACCTGAGAAGGGAAAAGGAAAGAGAAGTGCCAGGAGTTTTTGGGAGCAGCTAAACCCTCCTGTGCCGATGCCCAGCCCCACAAGAGGTGGCAGGCCGGTGAACCCCTGCTTTGCCCGCTGTCCGGGAGCAGCTGGCGAGTGATGGCTCCGTGAAGGCCCAGTTTAACCGCAGGTGCCCTGAGTGTCCTCCCCGAGGGCTGGGGATCAATTCCTGGCCTTCAGGAGAGCCAGGTGTATTTACCAAGGCCTCCCGGACCAAGGAAGGTGCTGTGGGTGCGGGTCACGGGGCAGCCCTGCAGGCAAGGCAAGGCTCCCGAGATCCCTGCAGCTTTCAAACCTCGTTTCAGGGCATTCCAGGGCTCCCAGCTGCAGATTCGGGCCACCTCTGCTGCCAGCCCAAATGATCCAGCTAATCGTTTGATGAAAGACTTCATTCTTCAGAGCTGATCGCTTTAAACAGGAGGGCTTTGCAAACTGATCCTCCTTAATCAACTGCATACTTAAAGCTTTAATTGTGTGAGTACCACTAATTTCATTCCAAAACTGCTAGTGAACAATTATCATCTTATTGACCGTCACTTATATGCAAATCACTCACAGGTCCCGATCAACTTTACAGCTCAGTTTCCTGCTAAGGGTCATTAATGCCATTTCCTTGTACTCTGTGATCTCTCAGCTATTATTGTAGACATAATGAATGCTTAAATTCATAGTAATGAAGCAAAATTCTTTTCTTTTAATATATACTGATGACCTTTTCAGAAAAAATTTCTTGGACTTAGCCTAGTGATTCAAAAAACCCCCCGCTGCCTTCGATAATCAGTATTGAATTTTCTTAGAAAGGAAGTTAAGAAACAAGACAATATTTTCAAGCGATGAATAAGTTTTTTTGTTTGTTTGTTTGTTTGTTTGTTTCACAAACCCCTCTGTAAGTGGGGCTGGCAGCTCTGTGCCTGTGAAAGCGTTGTGTCATAATCCACACCAGTAGATCAATGAACTGTTGGACAGAACCACTCAAAATCACTTCCCTTCCCATTATCCTGCTTTCTGACCTTCCGAGCACAAATTACCCATCCACCTCGCTGACCCGGCTGCAGGAATGCTGCTGTGAAGAGCCCCTGTCAGAGTGATGCACACTCAGGCCAGTGCAGCCACGAAGAGAAGGAAAGAGAAGGAAAGGAAAGAGAAGGAAAGNNNAAGGAAAGGAAAGGAAAGGAAAGGAAAGGAAAGGAAAGGAAAGGAAAGGAAAGGAAAGGAAAGGAAAGGAAAGGAAAGGAAAGGGAAGGGAAGGGAAGGGAAGGGAAGGGAAGGAAAGGGAAGGGAAAGGGAAAGGGAAGGGGAAAGGGAAGGGGAAAGGGAAAGAAAGGAAAAACAGCTGCGCTCCAAATCTGCCTCAGCAGCCGCTGGCTTGCTTTGCCTCTGCGGAGTCTCAGAGCTGCTGCTGGACCGGACATTATCGTGCCAAATCTTCCTGACTCGCTGCAGGACAAATTGCCAGTGAGGTGTGTGTGGCTGCAGGGGTATCCTCCGGCTTTTTCAAGATCTGACACCAGATTGTTCTCTCCCTCAGGGAAAGCTGAAAAGGACAGCACAGAGGAAAGGCGCCCCCCTCTCTTTTCAGTTCAACTTTTAGTGTCGAATTCACACAGCCTGACAACCCTAAGGGTGCTCACCACTGCAGCCCTGAGTATTTTCTGTCTGTGAAAAAAATAGAGCTTAATTAAAAGCATACATGCTTCCAAATTGCAATTAGTCATATGTGAAATCTCCAGAGACGCAGTGTTTGGCTTAGATTTTTATCCTTATCTACTGTTTCTAAGCTAGAGGGACAAAACAGATTTTCCTACTTGACATTTAGTTTTGGCATTAGTAAAGCCAAGCAAGGCAAAAACGATAGACAGGAAATTAATTGGCTGTGTCCATTACCATGAAGCCCTGAAGTCATCACTATAGAAACTGTGACGAGGAGTGTGCCACGGTGAGGGCAGGCTCGGCTGTGCTGTCACCTCAGAAATTGCCAGGGCACAGGCCAGGGGATGGGAGGTGGATGAGCCACCCGGGCGGAGGCGGGATGGGCTCTCACACACTCGTTTGTGGTTACAGCTGCATGGAAATTAAAGTCTGTAATAAAGGCTTCCATTTCCATTAATGAATTACTGACTTAAGGTCACGGGGGTCTTTCTGAAGTGAGAGTGGTGTGTCTGTGGTGGAGATTTAACCCACTCTTGAACTCAGTGAGGCTGGGAAGTGTTTCACATTCTCCCAGGTGAAAGGAACCCAAACTCAAGCCCAGAGCTCCAACTCGGGACTTTCAGAACAAATGTCCCAGGCTGTGCACAGAAACAGCACCCAGGATTTGTGCTGGGAAAAGAACCCCCCCTTTGGTCATGCTGAAGCCACCAAAAGGTGGGGCAGGAGAGGCATTTCTGCCGTGGTTGCTGCCTCACCCTGGCTAACATTTAAAAGTGACAAACTGCTTTGCTGGCAGAGATTTTCCAGAAGGCTGATCACCTGCTTCTGCTTCTCCTGCTGCAAAGGAAGGTTTGTCTCCGGGAGAGACAAAAGAGAGGCAGTACCAGCCAGGGCTCAGGGAGGCTCTCTAGGCCACCAGTCAAAAGGATGAAGTGACATCACATCACAGGCTCCTATATTTGTTTGGTGTGTGGATGTAAACTTCAGGGCTCACAAGAAATACATCCATACATCACCAGAATTACCTAATTCCCTCCCCAGTCATGCAGAACTCGGTGCTGTATCATCCAATTTCTCTCATGCAGTGAGTGAGAGTGCTTGCCAAGCCCACAAATTCATAGTAACGGATTGTAAATTCTGCAGAAATTTATCTAAAGGCTTGACATTTTAAGATCTATGTTTTGGCATTTCTCTGTTTCGGCTTATTGAAAAAGCAGAAGGTGGGGGTAAAATAGATTGTTAACACCAGAACCCCGTTCTTTAGATGTGGCACAGGCAACACATGAATTCATGCCAAAGAATAATAATCCTGTGAATTATAAACGAAGCAAGTGCCATGGGAACCTTCAATGCACACTCAAGACATTAATTAAAACTTAACATTTCCAAAGTTTCTAGCAACAGGTGACTCTCACCAGCTCCCAAACTGCACACAGAAATATCAGTTGCTGAAGTTTTCAAAAGCATTTGTCTAATCAAGAAGCAATTTTTGCCACTCTATCCAATTTTCATTTTTATGCCAATGCAAAAAGGCATTTAAAAAAATCTATTCCTAAAGCTCAGGTCAAGAGCAGACATCTATGTGAAAACCTTAGGGAGTCTGCTGGAGAGTGAGCTGAACACTTTGAGCTGCTGACCAGTAGATGGTGGCATAAGCTAAAATACTGAAATATTTGCTAAAAAAGATGGCAACAGTGATAAAATGACAACTTATGTTTTTACTGAGACTTCACATCTTTTATCTGATACCAGGATTCTTTCTACTTTGTTCTTCTTATTGCAACTGCTGTCTTTGTTGAATTCGTTTAAAACTGGAGAGAAAGGTCTATTTTATTGTCTTCCATCAAATATTAATTTTCATATTCTTTGGTCTAACATTTCCACTGCAATTCTCCTGCGTCAAAAAGCCTTCACTTTCAAGACTCCTGATTAATCAGTTTGTTATTTATTTATAGCACTTAACATGGGAATAGTAATTTAGAAAGAGCAATACCACTGTTAGCTTGGCTCACCCGGATTTAAGCATTAGCAGGATCAGGCAGCATCAGCTTTGCCTGGCACAGGCCAGAGGAGCAACAGCAGCAGCACCAAGAGGACTTCCTGCAGGTGTTTGCTCAGAAGTGCTCCACACTGCAGTCCATAAATCATTCCTGTTGCAGTACTGGGGAACAGTGAGGGGAACAAAAGCAATTTACTGCTCTTCATTGCAGACTCGCAGCGGTCGGGAAGGAACTGATAGATTTGGTGGGGCTGGAGCAGCAGTGCTCCGTCACCATCCGTCCTGGCATCAGGTAAAGAGCACCCAGGCTTCCCCAGAATGGAGGAAAAATTGGCTCTTGGATTAAATAAGTGCTGCCTAGGTGGATCGAGGCGAGGTGTAGTAGATGGAATGAGCTTTCGGAGCTCGCCACCGTTTGTCAGGGCATCTGTCAGAGAGCTGCAGAGGGATCCAATAACTGCAGGGCCCCTCCGTGCTCCCTCCTGTCTGCTGGAGGCCTCTGGGAGTGGGAACGAAGCCCATCCATTCCCTCTGTCACTCAGAGCAAAATCTGTGCTGCTGCTTCACTGTAAAGCACTGCAGCAAAACCTGCTATGGACAGGCACCAAAATACTCGGCACAGTCAGCAAGGCAAGGCCCCACACAAGAAGTGCTCTCTCTAACAGTATTAGTTCAGGATTTCTTAAAAAGTAAAATCTCCACAGTTTGAAACAGCCCCAGCTTTCCCTTACACAGAATTCCCTGCAACAATTAGTTACAATTATGAAAGAAGTTTTGCTGTCAGATTCACCTTTCATAGTTCACTTCCATAGCAAGTGATGACTGGCAGATCTATTCAAAATTAAAACAAAAATATTTACTCAATTATGCCTCTATACACAAATTAAGATATGCTCACGAAACATAAACAAAAATCCCTAAAGGCAAGACACCTTGACAGTTCCACAAAATAATCCTGAAAGAGCCTTATGATGTCTTTCAGGATATGAAATGTAAATCTGACCCATGGTTGTTATTGTTCTTGGATGGTTTATGCAAAAAAGCTGATGCACACACAAAAGTTTCAGGCTTTCCCTTGTGCTGCAGTTCCATTTCCATTGTCTGAAAACAGATTCTTGCACAATTAGAGAAATAGACTTTAAATGGTCTTTGTTAAGAAATTCAGTTTCGCTATGACTTTCCCCAAATTACTTCTAATATCAGGGCTGAACTGTAAGCATTGTTACCACATAATTATGTAATAAAAACATGAAAGGAAAGGTATGTCCATAGAGAAGGGAGAAAATCACTGATGTTTCATTCATTCTTCAAATTTCTCCCAAGCACTCCCATTTATCCATATATAGATGTAAATGAATACCAGTCTACACTTTTATTCTGTTTAACAGCCTAAGAGAATTAATTATAATGTCAATGCTTGCAGAGAATGATTATGGTGGAATTTTTTCCATACTTTTAAAGGAAATGTGTGTGATGTATTTAAACAACTAAGAATTATACAAATTAAAGAAAAACCCCAAACCCTACACTGGGAAGAACAGAAAAGAAATGCATTGAGAGCAGGAAAGATCATTGTGAAAGAAAATACTGAACCCCTTCAAAATGCTCAGATGATAATGAATAAAGAGTGGAACGACAACAGTGGAAGTGTTTTAAAGTCTTTCCAAGCTGGGAAATATTTCCAGCCTGTAGTTCATGTATTGAATGACATTAAATAAGAAGAGAATGTTCGACTCCCTGTAGTGTGGAATTCTTCCTTATCAATCCATGAGGGAAAAGGATTCACTGAGTTATTTACAGTGAGACCTCACAAAACCCTGGCACGTTTCTGATGAAATACTTGTGTGCTGACAGGGAACCAGACAAGGGGATTGTCAGTAATCATCTTTTTCTATCCCTAAAGTTACAGCACATGCTTTTTTTGCACATATTCACTTTGTATAACTTTAGGGAATGACATTTCCTCTAAGGGAGTTACTGCCTGATGGAAGAATTAAATGATTTAATATCTATTTATTTTCAAATTATTTTAGAAGTAGAGGTGGGAGAGGTTGTAAAAGCTGTTCTTATGAGAGTTCAATGTTATTTTTATGCCACTGTGGGATGGTGGACTCTCAGAAGTCCACAAAAACAGGAGCAGAAGCTCATGGGGCAGCAAGAAAAGCCCAAATGTGCCTTTATTTCTCTGATAAAGCCATGCAAGAGAGGCCAATTTACAGCCAGCACATTCATAATAATCACAAGTATTTTTTCAAGATACAAATCCACAGTAAAGGAATAATTTCTCCTATAGCAACAGCTACAGAAACGATAAGGCATAATTTTTAATTATTATATGAGTGTCTGTTAAGCAGATGAATGTCTATATTTTAATTCTGTCACTGGAAAAAACAACCTTGTAAAAATTTTTCTTTATCTAGGATAGTTGGGCATTACACAAACCTGCCTCTCAAAGTGAAGCAGTGGGAATATTTGGAACTGTAAGACCTCAGGTAACTCCCAAACCACAGAAGTTATCAAAAAGAATTCAAAAGTGAAATGCTATTTGTCAGTCTCTTCTTCAGTTTTAAAGCTCTGTAGTATTGGATTTATTTCTTCTTGTGCCAAAATCAGAGTATTTTGCCCAGTTATATTTTGAGCAAGTGAGCCTTGCTGCTTTCCTCTTAACCAGATTCCTATCTGCAGTGAATGACCAATCCAATATCTCTTTTTTGACATTTAATATTTCTTCAAGTCACAAAAAACATCATCTTTGTCTTTTCAGATGCTGCAGCTGTTAAACTCTGCCCTTCCCACGGAATTTTGCTGGGGCTGTTCTTCCCCCAGTGGGTGATGCCCTTTATGCCAGGTCAACGTGTGCTCTGCGTCAGTGCCACCAGAAATGTGTGATCTGCCAACTTTACTGAAATGCTGAGAGTTTATTGCCCCCTCGTGCTTTGACAGAGGGCTGCACTGAACTCAAAGGTGGCTGCATCTCCCTAAATATTCCATGATTCCTCCTGAGTGAGGGCTGCAATTTTCTCTCTCTCCTTTTCCTTTTGTTAGCCATGGGATAATCACAGCGAGCACTCTCCACTGTCAATTCAAGTGGTGTGACAGTTCCTGGACAGAGGATGCACAATTCATTTTAAAGGGCAATATTTCCATTTGACTACTTCAGAGTGAGGAAACGTTTCTAATCTCTGGAAGCTGCTTGCTGGAGAGGATTACAGAAATTGCTAATGTGGAGGAACAGAGAAACAAGAGGTGAGAACTGTGGGAAATGAGGTTGCAGCTTCTGCCCTCAGTTACCCAGTGAACTCCTTTTGACACTCAACTGAATTTGTGCTATATATAAATAGAGAAAATAATATATATACCTAATATATAAAAATAGAGAACAATCCAGTGACTTTTATAGGGACAGTGCTGTGTTAGAAGCAACATGCAAATGTGAAACCACTAAAGCTTCCCTTGGTCCTTGTATTTGTTGTGTCAGCAATTAAAAATATGTGTCCATGTGGAAGCTGGTGCAATGTGCAGCTGCAGGATGGGAACCTCTGTGTGCAGTGCTGCCAAATTTCACAGGTTCATCTGCCACCTCCTACCTGTGGGACTCTTGTGCACTCCAGTGCTGACAGTAAATTTTGTGGACTCATTGTGAAATGGTGGAGATCTATCAAAATTAATGCAGATCTAGGCTGGGTGTGAACTGTTTTTCAGCTGTTTCTGACTCCAAATCCCATCCAGCTCCTGCACTGCAAACAGACTGTGGATACAGAAAAGGAATGGAGCAATGATTCAAAGTTCTATATATTCACCCAGAGTAAATCACATTAGAAATGGAAAAATCCACATTCTAATCAAGAAAATCCACAAAAGAGGTACTTAGTGCATATAAATAAAGAAAATTCAGAGAAACTAATCACTATTTCTGATCTGCAGTATAATTTCATCTTCTTTATTTAACCTGCCTTAGACAGCTCTACATCCACAAGTATTTCTGGTACTTAGTTATTTTTCCTTAGGCTTTTTTATTACCTTTATTTTTTTAAATTTTGAAAATTAGCACAATTTAACTGCTACATCTTTCAGTACTTCACGTGGTACCAAAGTAAACAGCTTTGAGATGGAAGCTTTTTTAGTTGCTGTCAGTCATTAACATCAGTTAATTTGGTTTTATAGTACCTTTCTCATTAGACTCTTTTTGCAACTCCCTTTCAATTCATAGAATCCAGCTAATAGTGCTCATCAAAAGGTGCTAGGCCATACTTTGTATTACAGGTATTTTAAAAAATAACTCCAATCTTATGTAAATCTAAATTCCATTTGATTATAAGCCCTTCACAAAGACAAATTATTGCAAACCAATCTTCTGCAGATGAAAATGATTGCAAAGCAGATTTTATGCACGCTACACATTCTACTGCTAACTCTTGGAGTCTGGAAGAAAATAACTTGTTCCTTTCTATTAAAATATAATTGAAAACATACGGCATTCTTTCCCAGCTAATTTCCATGGAGCAGCTAATGAAAGTGCTGCACTGAAACTGGGCTTCACTTGGAAGCAATATCAGAAAAGTAATGCCAGCGCAGCATGGGTCTAATTACTCAATTTTTAAACTAATTCTGAGGGCCTTTTAGTAAATGCCTGATTTAATAGTTTTACCATGCTTTGGTTAATATATGATCCAGCTGAAAAAGAACAATTGTTTTAAGCATTGTAACAAAGACTCCCCCCAGAAATGTATCCACCCAGTCGTTCTGAGATGCTTTTCAGATCCAGCTCTCTTTTTTCTAAAGATCTACAGGTGGCTGGGGCAGAATCTGTGAGAAATTTTGCAAAGAGGCTGGGAAAATACTGAGGTCTCCATGGGACTCTGAGAGTTCAGGCATAAACGATTCCTGAGATTCCCCTCAGCCCCTAGGTTTGAGGGCTATGAAACCCTTACATTTCCACTTTTCAAAAGGTGGAAAAAAGCATTTATCAACCTGGATTGAATGCAGCAGGTCTGCAATAGTTGAGAGCTAAATGAGGTTACTTGTTAATTGTGCTGCAAACGCGACTCGTTAAGAGTGGAGCCTTTTAAAACACATTTTAAAAGAATTACCTAAAGAAATGACATTTCACTTTACGAATCTGTTTTTATGGAAGTGAGACTGCTGTAAGGTAATGGATGTTGCAGCTCTTTGGAAGCACTCTTTGGGGATTACTGCTTGCCCTTACACCGTGAAGAACTTTAATGTGCTTTAGCTTACACAGTGACTTCATGCTTTTAGCTGAAATCCCCTGGTTACACCACAACTCCCTCTCACTCGGAGATAACAGCCATATTTAAAAGGGGATACTTTTTATTTCCTGGGCACTGTATCTCTTGCTCCCATGTGCAGATTTACACATGGTTTCAGTGACAATTAAACAGGGGAATCCAGCTTTATGTCAGCGTGGTAATTTCTCTGATGTAACATTTTCCATGTGTGCCAGCTCTTGAGCTGATCACATCCTTTTGTGATAACAAAGCTCCAAGTTCTCTGAAATTCTAGGAGTAGGAATATCTAGAAAATGAAACACTTGCAGTAGTCTCTGAATGTATCATCTCTCTTTTCTTTCAACAAATTTAACTGATATCTGGTGCCTATTTATATTTTCCTTTGAGACTCTAATTATTTAAATGCATGTTTTGTTAACAAGTTATAAACAGAGAATGGCTTGTTCCAGACAATTTCTGCTAGAGGGCTCTGTGGCAAAGAATCTCAGATAATTTTAAGGGCAGGAAATTAATCTTATAATTTTCAATAATCTTGAATTTTCTTAACTGCAAATGCCTATCCCCATTCCCATGCCCCCACACCTAAGCAGTTTTCTCTGAAAATCTTCCTGCAAACAAGTTTTTTCCTGTTTTCCTTTATCATATCTAACCATCTTGCTATATTGTATAATGGACTGGGTTTCCCTGCTTTCTCCTTTAGCACTCTGAGATATATATGTAAAAAAAAATCTTTAAAATAACTAAAATCTTGTTTTGCACAGCTGCTGTAAAATCAGTGGGGTTGGTACCACCACAAGCAAGAGCTCTGTGGGACCTACCAGGCCACTGAGGAATCATTTACTCAGGGAGCAGACAATTTACAGATTTAACTCAGGTAAATCCAGGTCAGAGAACACAACTTATGGGAGCTGCACTGCACAATGGATCAAGCCTTAAATGTTGTGTGCAGAACTTGTAGGTGAGATGCAGTTGGCATGTGAGAGCCTTCCTGGGAGGCAGCTTTCCCTTCATAGTGAATTTGATGCTAATTTTAGTCAAATTTCACAAATAACTAACTGTAATCAAGGTGATTTTAATGCACAAAATGTCTGAGACCAGTTTGTTCCATATTCAGGAGGCAATGCAGAGGATAATTCCTGATTTGTAAGTCTGAAATCAGTTATCCTTGGGAAGCACTATGGAGAAATCATTATCCTGCTTTCAGAGCTGTTATTTCTCTGTGAATGCACAAGGATTCTCTGCACAGACAGTGAGAACTGTGCACAATTAAAAATCACTGAATAGCAACTAAGAAATCACAAAGAATTCACAAATTCAAGTCCAAACATAGAAAACAATTCCAAATAGGAATTGTGGATGTTATTCTTTGGTTCCAGCTCTACCTTTTGTTCCCACTCTTCCAGCACTAATTAGAACACACCAGAGCAATCCCTTTTCAGATGGTTCCCTGGCTCATCCCTCTTTTCCTTTATTGGGAACCAGTGATAAATACTTGAAGCACAGCACAGGGACCATGCACCATAATCCTTTAAACAACCCTTTCTGGGAGATTTAGCAAGGAGAAACAGCTGCAGGCTTGGAGGAAACAACAAAAACCTCAGTTCTGGCTGGGAGTTTGAGCTGAAGTCCAAAGCTGTGGAATCCCCAAATGAAGTAAATGGGGAAAGTCAGGAATCCCAGAGAGCAAAGCCCTGGATCATAGATCATTCCCTGGCTGTGTTTTCAAGGATGTCTGTAACCACATAGAATCAGGGACTCTCATAAACTCAGGGAAAAAACCCAACCCAATCTATCTAAAGTAGACATAAAATCCCATTCTGAACCCCAGCTTTGGTACAGGTAATAACAGCATTTTCTACTGGATGTGGAAGTTTCTTGCACCCTCTTTTTTGTGATTTCAGACCACCTTTTTCACTTTAGTATCAAAAATAGCAAGCAAAGACTGAACTTGAGAAGAATAATGTGAAAATGTTAGTAAATAAGAGAGGATTCCTTGAAATTTGCATTTTCAAAATTAGGAACTGTGAGATTTCTTAAATTTAAAGGTTAAAACAAATAGCTGATCTCCTCAGTAAATCGATATTTTGTATCATCATAAACCCTTCAGCACTCAGAGTTTTGGTTGCACTGTGCTTAAGAAAGGCCTTGCTCCATGGGCACGATAAAGAATTAGATTAATTGTTGAGAGGAAAATCTCTTAAAATGCTGTACGAAATAAAGCATTGAAAATTCTATTTCAAATCATTCAGATGTATCTCCCTATTCTATGATCTTCCCAAGCCCTTGTGTGTACCAATTTACAAATTAACCTTCATGCCAAGGAGCAGCAGCCTGTCAGGGAGGATCTGATGGCACAGGTGTAGGAACAGTAGCACACACTGAAGTGTCAGCTCAAATAAAAACACAGATCACCTTTTCTCCCCCCAGTCAGTAAACAAAAACCACTTAGTGTTGTTTAGTGTGGCAAAAGGAACAGAGGTGGAAGAACACCTTCCCTGAGCAGTACTGTCAGAAAAAAAAGGAGAAGGACCTGATTAAAATCTAAATGCCAGGAACTCAGACATCCCAGGACATGCAACAATTTGTAACAGCTAGAAGAAAAGAATATTGAAGGAGAAAATAAGTCAGAGATGTCAGATAAGGGCAGTGAGTTCATGATTCAGCAATGCCTCATTGTTAGCCCAAAGGGCAAGGATGCAAGGAAAGATACTGGAGCACTGCATTGTAGCAAAATGCTAAACACACACTCACAAAGCCATTACACTTAAAAACCATAAATTAAAGCAGGAGAGCACAGCCTCCTTACATTTTGGTGTCTGACTGCACTGTGACCAAAGGCAGCAGGCTTTTTCCATGTTTCCATTTTTCTCCCCCCTCCTTTTTTTAGCTAAATTGACTCTGAAAAGCAGCCTGTAGCTTTTGGAGGCATCTGGCACCCAAATGCCAATTCTCGCTGCATCTTGACGTCTGTACGAGGTGATCATCTTTGAAGCTTCCTCCCTCTTCCCACCACCAAGAATATGAAATTACTTTATCATATCCTCTCAGGATTTTGAAACTATTTCTGAATTATGAAAGGTTAAGTGTTGTATCCTCATACTGCAATTTGCAGAAGCAATTGCCTTGATAAGAATGTAATAGTGAAGGCGAGTTTGTGCTGCCTCTCTCATAATTAAAGCAAAAGGGTGAGTAAGATCCTGGCATCCAACTTGGCAAATTTGTTGGAATATTATGTTTTATCATCCTGATGTAGACCCAGTTTTCCTGTCAGTAAGTGGAAGGGTGACACTGAATTTCCAGCTGTTGGTGAGGGCTTTATGCCTCCTACAAGCAGAAGATTGGTGCTGGACCATGTGTTGAATATTTACCTTGCAGATATTATGGTTTATAAATTGATTCAGAGACACACAACAAACTGTACTGGCAGCTGGTGGCTCTGAACACAGGAGATTCTAAGTGAGAAAAGTAATTGGCCAAGAATCTACTTATTTATATGTAACAATTTATGAGTAGGGAAGGATAAACCTCATTGTAACTACTCGTAATATAATCAGGCAACATCCAGATGAGGCATGATCAAAAGTGGAGTTAAATTACTTTAATTGGGAGTCAGACTCACAAGAGTTGCCTCAAACCAGTAAAAATATCATGTCTAAAAGGACTTGAGTAATATTTGGTAGCAGAATTTAGCTGCAGGCTGCCATCCCAGAGATAATTATTCATAATGGAACCCTGGTAAAACTTCTGTTGAGTTTTTGCACCTTTTTTCCTTAATTTGGAATGTAGGGCCTTTCTTGTGGACAAAATTACTGTCGAGATTGAGGGTAAGGAAGACAAAGAGCCCCTCAATTACTATTTGTAAAAAGCTTATCATACACTGCTTCTGTTTCAGTGTCATGAATAATGAGAATGTCTCCATCATCTGTTGTAATAAAAGTTTAAACAAAGCCTCAGTTATTGCTGTAATTTTCAATGTATCTCCTTGCTCGAGTGAACTGAAGATCTGAATTCTGTTCTTCTGTCCTGAAAAAGCCACAGGACAGAGCAGCTTCAAAGAGAAATTGCTGAACTCCCCAATTTTGCAAAGCAAGTAATGAAACCCATATTTTGCACGTTTACTTAGTATCTAATAGAGAACAGGCTGCATTCCCAGATTTTTCATTAAAAGCAAACCATCCCCTGACCACAGCCACAGCTCAGCTCACTCTGGTGTGTAACTGGATACACAAAACCTGACATTAACCTAAATTGCATTTATTTTTCACTGATTTATTTAAAATGCATTAGAAACAATTTTACCATAAAATGAGCAGTGCTATGCCTGTGTTGGACAATAATGAGGTTTTTCCCAAACTGGCTATCCTGAAAAAGTACAAGGTCTGCTTTACCATTTAATTCCAGCTGAATGGCAGAGCACAGCTAAATCAGGGCCCTGTAAAAGGATGAGAGCTAAAGTATTCTAAAGATGCAGATCCTTTCAGGGCTGAGACACAAAACCTCTGGCTTATTTCTTTTTTCCTTTTCCAGATCAGCTGTTGGACTGCATTTTTTCCAGGCTCAGGCTCTGAATTTCATTAAGGAAAAAGAGTGGGTGTCTTGTAGTTATCAAGGGATGGCACCAAGATAATACCTGAACTTAATTTTGGCCACAGATAAATCACCATTCACCACTTAAAATTGCTGCTCCAATGATGTGACATAATTTTAACAGTACCATCATGAATAGCAACACTGCAATTATATTTAAGAATCCAGTGAAGTAAATATCTCACTTCTGAAGTGTCAGACAACTGGCAGCATCCTGCAGACTACAGCTCCACATTTCAGAACTAATCAATTCAACCAACAATGCAGCTGTTTGACAGGAAGCTTGATGCTATTAAAATCCAAACAACAAAAACCTGATTTTCTCTCAGAGGTGAGAAATGCATGGACCATCCACACTCTCCTCGTGTTGTCTTCCTGCAGGAAGAAATAACAACACAGTGAAAGCCAAAACAACCTTATTGCCACACCTTTAATTAACCTCCAAGTCTGAACTGTTGCACAAGAGGAAGAATTGGCCAATTTCTAAGCTACTTTTTTTGTGAGCTGCTGTTTCTGAGTTCAGGAGAACCTGCAAAGGAATCTCCACAGACAGATTCTGTCGTGGTTACCACTGGTTAATAAACTTCCAATTTGATTTCCAGCTGCAAGCATCACTTGGGGTGTGAAGCTGAGAGAGCAGCAGCAGCAAACCTCTGGTTGTTCCATAACCAAATAGAAATGTTCTATAAAATCAGCCCAGTGGTTTGCTGTGGTCCTGGTACACAAAGGCAGAAAAGAGCAAGCAGCCAAACTGCCCTGCAAACACAGTTAAACCACAAAGTCCTTGCCCAGCTCAGGCCTGAGGTGTGATTTTCCCTGTTCACCCTGAGAAATAAACCAAGGTCTGCCAGGGCAGCGTGAGGATCAGCCACAGAAAAACAATTGCAATAACCTGGAACTATTGTCTTCTGCCCTGACCCAAAAGGTTCACTGCCATTTCTCCATGCAGCAGGAATAACCTGAGACATTCCATCTTCCTGACATGAGGAATGAGCTTCGATTAAAAGGAGCTAAAAGAAGAAAAGCCACTAATGTGTTTTATACAGTCGCTGATCAGTCCCTGACATGAAATATTTCATTTGCTTTAGGACATTAAGGAGCGTTGTGTACCTAAAAACAACAGCTTGTAGGATGGTATATCTATCATTACATCCATCATAAAAACAAGAAGGACATAAATTTGTTTCTGCCTGTTAAAGTCTAATTACCTGTAAAATCATTACTTGGCACTTTAACAAATTGACACAATCAACTTAATGATCCTTAACATATTAAAATTTGCAATGTGTTTCTGCTTGCTGCCTGTCCAAACCACAGTAAATATTTGCTGGTTCAGGTGACACCACAGCAAGGGTCAGCTCTTAATTTTGTCTGCTAAGTACCAGTAATTGCAATATTGTCACTTGCCGTGGTGCCTGTATTATCTCATCAGTCCTACAGCTTGGGATGACAGCACAGAGAGCTCTGCAGCATTCTCTCTTTAAAATTACATTAAATATTTATGCCTTGTGTTGCTTTCTTTCTTAATATTTGGAAAGACACGCAGGAATCGTGCCCAGGATGTGGCCTTCAGATAATCCTATTTGTGACAGCACATCCCTGGTTGTGTGCTCTCACTTTTTTTAATACCTGAGATACCCATGTTACAAAACTCACGTGATGAGCTGCAGGACTACTCCCCCTGACCACCTTTAGCTCTATACACTGATTTATTCTCCCAACAGCACCATCTAGCAGTCCAAGAACAGGACCAGACATAGTTTATTCTTTCCCACTGATATAAAAGTTTCTCCTCTGTGAAAATTACAATATCCAGATCCTTGGGAGAAAACCAAACCCCCTCAAAACACATCTGAGCTGAAAATCTTGCGAGCCAGCATCTGCTATTTTATCTGGGAGATAATAGCCTTCTACAGCAGTTGGGTTTAACTCTCAAAAGTCCTGTGTTCAGTGCTGGGGTATTTTCAGACATAGACCACTTAAAATTAATGAAGTGGCTTCAAACAAAGTGTTCTATGTCAGAGTCATGAAAAGAAGCTCATTAGGTACAGAAGGAATGAGACTTTACAGGTGTTCTGATTCCATTAAGTGTATGTGCCATCTCTTCTGATTTCTAAAATCTGTGCAGAGCCTTTAAATATGTTCTTAAAAATTTAACTTTGATTTTTAGTTACTTTTATGATCGTTTCCTTCATATTTAGAAAGTACAACAGAAAACCCTTTTAATTTTCTTCTGCTTGTCTCTTTACAGTACTTCCTTAATTTCTCCCCATAGAAGAATTTACTTCCCATTTTCATGACCATCCCATGAATCTTGTCTATTTCTAACAGACATTTATATCAAAAGAAATAATTAACCCCAAAATCAAGGGAAGACACTGAAGATCAAATAATGCTTAATGAAGGCACCAGAGACACTGAGAAACCCCTTAACATTAAAAAATAAAATAAAAGCTGACAATACAGTTTATAATCTTCCAGGGTTTCTCTGATCTCTGTTTAATCATATAGAAATGTGAGAAAAAATTGTACTACCTCAGATTGAATAACTCTTTCTTTAAACTTATTTTGAAGCTGTTGCACTACAAAAATAATCTTCAGTTTAGAAGAAAAAAAGAAATATTTTGAAAGACTGAGTTTAAGATGGTAATTCTGGTGTTTAATCAATCCTTACACTGACATATTACCAACTGATCTTCTAATTAAAACATGACAGTATCTTGATCAACAATCAGAGCCAGAAACATCAGTACAAGAGGGTCATTATGACTGGATTTGTAACCTCCATAATTTTTCATTTCCTCCTTATCTTCTCTACAATTAAAAGTTATCTAATAAATTACACAATTGGATTCAAATAATACAGCATTTTTACCCTTTTTCTGTTAAATACATCATTCCTGTAAGAGCAGGAATGCCTCCACCAAATTCTAGAAGTAAGAAAATTGCCTTTTATCCTCAAAAGGACTGCAGAATCCCTTTCTTCAAGTCCAGCTGGGACTTACAGAAGCTTTTCCCCACGCTGTGCCTCACCAGACCCCTTACCAAAGGCCACCCTGCACACACTCATCCTCAACCCAGCATTTACACTTCCAAAGCCCTGCCCTCCACTTCTCCTGCTCATCTTCACTGCCTGCTGGTTGCTGTCACAAGGAGTGAGTCTTTGTCAGCAGCTTCCTCACAGGCTGCTGTCTCCCCCATATGTCTGGCAGGTTTTTATTGTGTTTGAGGTGGTTTGTCACCAGAAGTGTTTCGAGGCAGGGCAGAGCGCTCGTTCCTACGGCTGTACACATTCGTCTGAGAATTAGGACAAAATAATTTAAATTCAGTGAGGAGGCTGACATTTTTCTTGGAGCATTCTGCTTTAATCCTATTTGCATTTTCATAAGAAGCCAGTTCCTGCTGAACAACAAGATGAGGATGGTACAAGGTCTCCTAAGGGGCTCTTTTCTGAATCCATTCATGAAAAAACTTAACTCGTGGGAAAACCCAAACATTGTAAAGGCTTCAAGAAAGGAGCAAATGTGCATGTAATGCTTAATGAAACACTGCACTCCATGAAAATGTCAGAAAGGGAATGAACTTGTCCTTCCTTTCCATCTGAACTGTAAAAATCATATTGAAGGTGAATCCCAGGAACAGTGCAAATCTCACAGTATTTCTTAACACGCTGGGGAAGAGGAGCCTAAGCCTTGGAAGGCTCAAACATGAGAGCAAGGAGGAGATTTCCTGGCTAGGAATTACCTTGCTGCTGAGACAAGCTTATCTTCTTTTATGTACAGACACATCTCAATGCAAGTGTAACAACAAACCCATCTCTGTGTCACCCAGGATTTGTGTTTGCAGCACAAATCCAAAGCACAGCCCTGTGCCAGCTACTGTCCCACCCCAACCAGCACAAGTCACTGCTGATTAATTGGGGAACTACTACACAGTTTGCAAAACAAGATGTTCTCCCCCATTTCTAAGAGAGAGTTCTGCTTGGTGTGTTAAAAGAAGGATCATGTCATTAATTAGAGGTTTTTCCTCCAGGTAAGTGCACGTGGCTCATTAACACTAATGAGAAAAAGCCTTTTGTAGTGGTGGGAGAAAAATACACCCCATGTGCAACTAGACATATATGGCTCAGTTAAAAAAAAATCACCAAAAGCCCAAAGTTTGCTGCCTCAGTTCAGGACAGCGATGGATGCAAGAACCAGGAGTGAAAATTTACTTCCCGGAGATTGTAGAGTGGTGAAGCTGCTGCCCAAGCTCACAGGTCCCCTTCTTGCTATTCCATTTGTATTTTGCTGCAACAAAAAGTTCAGGCCTGCAGGCTTTAAGGCATATAATAAAGATGCTGAAATTTGGAAGTCACATTGCTTTCTAGAGGGGAATCTGACACAGAAGGTCAGGAAGAATCAAAATCAGAAGGCTGAGGATGAAGCCATATTAACATTGGGCCTAAAGCTAGAGGCAGACTGAACTTCCACTAAAATTTTGAGTCAGAAAGGGCCCATTGGTCTCATTTCTGTGATGACCCACATTTCCCTCTGGCAGTTTGGAGCTGACCTGTTAGATTGATGACTGGGTATTTTCCCTTTATTTCCTTTGGTTCCTGCTCTGTCCATCAGGTTTGATCTCTCTCCTTCCCTTGTTATTCACTGTGGTTTTTTTCCCCTCCTATGATCAGATTATTCCTTATGAGCATTCCACAGGATCCTAAGCCAGCAGTTGCTTAAACACACATCCACAAATCTAAAAAGGGGAGATCCTGCATGCTGCAATGGAGAAGTTGGTCACAGATACCTGAATTTGTAACAGAGGTAGCTAATCCTTTATCAGCAGCTGTGCATTTGAACCTGCTTTCAGGTAGCTAGGATTTAATATTTGGGGATTCAAGAACGTAGACAGACAGGAGGGGTGGCTGAAACCAGAAATGGCAGATCCAGGCTGCTCCTGGAAAACATCAAAATGCTAGGAAAAGCATTTCTCTGCAATACCCAATTTTCCTAACACATCAGACATGGTCTGACTAGGATTAGTACCAGGGATGAACACCACAAAACAGCAGCTCTGACCTTCAGTGAATCCCCAGAGCCTCCTGTATTGCACTGTAACTCCCTTACTCTTTTAAAAGGAGAAATGACATGTAACAAGGAAAAGTGCTGTGCCATTGTCACAACCACTTTTAATAGTTTGGAAAAATATGGTAAAGATGGAGAACTATCACTGTAGGGGAGAAAAAAGGGACCAAGAGGAAATCCACGTCCAGAAATGATAGCAGGAGGGCACGTGGCCCTGAGGAAGGAGCATGGCCCCTGTCTCTCAGAAGTTCTTCAGAGATGGCAAACCCCAAAGTCTCTCTGCAGTGATTATCATAACCTGCATCCCATCCTAAGAGCTCCATATGTGACATTTCCCACTTTGCATAAATTCACAGGGAGCTCTCAGTTCATATGTTTCCTCACAAATGGCTCAGCGTGGCTCTCAGAGATGCAGACTTACAGGAGCTGGGTTACAGGGAGTAATTTCATATCTGTATTTCATTCACATCAAATACTTCATTTCTTTGACATGTATCAAGTTTTGGTCTTGTCACTGAACTTTCATTAGATGCCTAAGGAAAAGCTCTGTAAATGCTGTTGCATTTAATTTTGCACTCTCCTTGCTCACCACTACAGCACAGTACAATAAGTGTGTTTTCTAGTTCTAGAACTGAAGAAGTTGCTCTGATTTTAAACACATGAGCAAGAAAAACACCAATAAAAATCCCTTAACCACTACTAATGTGAATTAATTACTTCCTTATTTTTATTTGCAATATTTTCCCTATTTTATTCATGTATCTTGGGGAAAAATAGTATTAATTGGAGTGTGAGGTACCCATGTTCATTAAAAGTAGCAAGACCATGTATCTGTATGAATATGCATGGATGTTGTAACTGTATTTTGACTGCAGAGCTCCATCTGTGTGGGAAATGTTGTGTTCTGCCATGCTGGCTGCTCTGTGCTGCATCCCTGAGCTGACTGCCCCAGGCTGAGCACAGTAATTCCAGATTCTGCCAAGTCTGGGGTGGCAGCAAGTCCAATGGCACATTGGCAATGGCCATATTGCTGGATTTCTCACTGGCAAGGGATAAACTGACAGTGCTAAGTCATCCCCAGATCTAACTGAAAATCGTGTTTGAATTTACATGTTTAGAACTCTATACTCAAAAAAAAAAAAAAAAAAAAATCCCAAAAACTTGTCCCCATTTAAATTCATGTCTCCATTTGTTTTAGTGATCCCCTTTTTTCCCAGTGAGAAAGATGGGATTCCTCTTTGCCTGGGTATAGAATGGCACAAGTGGAATCTGCAGCTTTACCACACTTGGTGGTTCACGAAAAGAAGGAAAAATCCCCTGCCTCCAACCTGTCAGATGCACTCCACATTTCACATTCTCTCAAACAGCCATAGATTTTAGAAAAGTCAGTGTGATGCCTTTTCCAAAAGAAATGTCACTTCAGAAAACACTCCCTTAAAATACAGTTATGCATACATTAGGGAAATTACATACCATCAAGTTCTTTTTTTGATTAAGTGTTCTGTTAGAGGAAAGACTGTATGTAAACCAATTCATACAATCAGATACAATATTTAACATCATTTCATCAAGAAAAGCAGTTCAAAAGTAATCTTCCTAAGATGACACCACACAAATTACACCAGACTTCCTTTAGAATTTGATTAGGTGAAGAGAAAAAACATCATCAGTGCTTGTTATCTCTGCAGCCTATTTTTATTAACAATAACCTTCCCATCATGAGCAGAAAGCAAGAAATCTGTATTCAAAATCAGTTATTTTTAATCTAATGAAAATCCTGCCTTTTAAAGCACCATGACTCAGCTCAGCAGTTTCCCCTTTCTGTTGGGTTGACTCATTGCTGCTCAGAGGACAGATCCCTGCACTGATGCTTCATCCTGCAAAGTGCTCAGGATGTTCCTCATTGTCTGTCTGAGATTTGTTATTGCTCTCCAACAAATAAAACCAGCGGGCTGGATTTGCAAATCCAGATGTTCCTAACCCACAAAGGCTCCAATCCCACTGAATTCCAGCTCAGTGCAGTCATCTGGTTGCCTGTTACATCATAGAACAAACAACAAAGATTTGTTTCAGAGCAATCTCCTCATTAAACACTAATAATGACTGAATAATAATGAAAAACCTCAATAAAAATTCCAACTCATTCAACTGTTAAAATGAGCCAGATTTGAAATACTGGAACCTGCTGAAAGTCTCTCCTTTCTACAAGTACAGAATTGATATCTACTTAAAAAAGAAAATTCATACTGTTAAATCATAAAGAATTACCTAGCTAATGTAAGTTTAATTAAGCATACATTCCTGGTGCAGTATTTTAATATTCTACACTGTTTATTCCAGTATAGAGAGATTTTGTTCTAATAAATTGATAGAGATTTCTCTTGTCATGAGTCCTGCTAGTCCTTAATTGGAAATAATTTATTATATTTACCAGAAGTTGCAGTTAAAAAGAGAGGACCACCAAATTTCTCAATAATCATAATATTTAGTAAACCCTGGAGCACAGGATGATGAGGTGAGATTTTGTTTGGTTCTTTTTTTCAAGTACCATTTGTACATTAACTTTTTCCTTTAAAATCAAAGCTTCTGAAATCGGTTTAAAATATACAATGATAAAATATTGGGACAAAGATTCTACTGTATAATCATCAGGTTTTTAGAGAGTGATACATTCAAAAATAAACCCAGAAGCTCCTTTTACTCACCTTCAGGTGAAAACAGTTTGGATCAGATACACCAATACCAGACCTATTTTACAGTGTTCCTGTTCCAGCCTATTTTGCTGATAATTGGGATTTTCATTTATTTGATAATCTAACACATCAGTTTTGTTCCACATGGAAAATTCCACAGAGAAAAAGCAATTATAAAATTCACCAGTTGTACCACCTTGTGCCATTTTTATTTTTAAAGCAACAGCTTTTGGTAACTTACTCAAATAAATGCAATAGGTTATTTCTAAATTCAGAGGAAGTTCTAATCATGAGTGTCTGACCTCAGTTTAGCCCATGAATTGATTCCTCATGGCCCTGCCCAGCCCCAGAGAGGAGCAGCAGGTTCCTTTCAGTTCCTTACAAAGGGGTCAACCAGACCCCAAAGAGATTCCCTGGTCAAGGCACAACTTTAAACTTGCCCAATTCAGAAAATTATCTCAGAATTTGTTAAAAATGGAACCACCAGTTTGACAAATACTGCAGGATGTAAGCTCAGCCTTGACATGGAAAAATACCTGGAGCTGAACATCAACTACAAAACAATTTTCTCCATTGTTCACACTCAGTTCATGCCATAAGAAGATCCCTGAGATCTGAGATGGGAAATTCAAGAACACCATTCCAGTTGGTGAGAGCTGTAGCTGACATAATTCTTGCACTGATTTAACTCCATGGCAATTATATGAAATTCAGTAATTTTTCTTTCAGCAGTTCTCCCTTTAATACATTCACAACATGGTTTTTTCTTCTTTATGAATGTAAGTGCATGGACTCAATATCTTGGCAAAGTTTGTAATGAAGTCTCCAGAAAAGCATTAATTGCTGAGATTTAATAGAGAAAATTATCTATATTAAGGTCTTTAGATAATTGCCATGTCTGAATTAAAAGTTTAATTTTCTGTCTTGACTTTGAGAGTTGCTGGAGTGGTTTATATTGTATCGTTACACTTTTTTTCTCCCTGAAATTAGAAAAGCTCGTTGGATCCTACCTTTGTTTCTTGTATATGCTTCATGATATTAGGACTGTAGTTAATGTTTAATTTAATTTTGAGGATAGATGTTGTCCTCTTAATAAATTTCCTTCAAGATTACAGCCCCAAGTTGTACATTTTAGGGTGAAACACTTGTACACAGAGACCAGATCCAGCATACTGGGGTTAGATAAAAGAAAAAAAACCCTGAAAACCAAGGTGCTTTTGAAGTATGTTAAGTAAATTAACATAAAGCTATTTAATGAACAGAGCAGTACCACTCACTCTTTGTCTTCTGTTCATTTATTTGCTTTTCATTAGTACATCTCTGTCTTGAGATGTAATAATGAAAAAGCAAATTTTAGCCCAAACCCTCTCTCTGTAGCTTTAATCATGAGTTTGTGTTACAAATACTATGTGGTCAGCCTGCTGCTTCTGTGAACACAAAAATAATGGAAATGCACTATTTTAACTTCTAAAGATCTGTCTTAGGGCATCTTCTATGAGGAACTGAAATCATAACAAACAGGTAAATTCCAACCAAGTTCCCCAGTTAAGGGATGCTTAAATTTATCAGAGGAGGCAACAAAGAACTGACATATTCTCCCAAACTTAAACCAAAAAGATGGAAATGTGGTTTATTTGCATGTAAGTGTGAGAAATGTAAGAACTTCATCTTTGCTCTAAGGGAAAATATTCAAAAGACCACTACCTGTGGAGCTGCTGGGCCCTTTGTAGATTGGGTCAGGCTAACCTTGAAATACTGATTAGATAAAATTAATAATGCATTTGCTCCTGTAATCCTGGTTATCCATACTTTAATGTAGGAAAGGCCACGCTCAGTGTTTTTATAGACTCACCAAGAACACGTATTAGCACAGCAGTCTGTCTGGTTGCAGCAGAAATACAATTATGGAAATTAGATGTGTGTTCCCTGAAGACTGCTAATAGAATGATTGACCTATATACTGTTTAATTTGTTCTCATGCTTTCTCTTTATTGTCTTCCAGCTGCACCAGAAATTAAAACTTGTTAAACTGCATCTCTCCCCAATTATATATCAAAGGTGCTTGTGTCACTTTGTGTCAAAAGCAATTAATAGTTTGCATGCTCCTTATCACCAGCAAGACACTGAGGGTTGGTTGATTTCTCTTTTGCTTGTTTGTTTTTAAAAACAAATCAGTGCCTCTCTAGACCCTGTGTGTTAAAGCTTGGTAAAAGATCTCAATTTATAGATAATAATAATAATAATA
>VZRX01011517.1:0-33549 GCA_013398075.1 Notiomystis cincta | reverse complement strand
AAGTGTCTCCCGTGGGAGGGACCCCACGGCCTCACAGGGGATGGACTCCTCTCCCTGAGCAGTGGGAGAAAATCTCAGTGATGAACTGACCAAACCCCCCTGCCCCATCTGCTTGTGCTGTCAGTGGGAAGGAGGGAGGGGCTGGTGGGAGGAAGGTGTTTTAAGGGCTTATTTTGCTTCTCACTATCCTCCTTTCATTCTGTTAGTAATAAATCCAGTTTGCAACTTAAGTTGAGCCTGTTTTGCCCTTGAAGTGTTTTTTTTTTCTGGTCCTTATCTCACTCATGAAACCTTCATTAAGTTTTTTCCCCTTTCTCTGCCCAGATGTGTCAGGGGAGGCTGATTGAGTGGCTCTCATGAGTGCCTGGTGATGAGCCAGTGTCAAACCACGACAATCTTGAATCTGCATTCTCAAAAGTTTCTGAATTAGAGGCAGTAGTACTAGAAAGAAATTCTGTGGTACACCATGCCAGCACAGACAGGCAAGATGAGATGCAGGATGCCAAAAAGCAGAAGCAGGAGGATTTGAGCTGTCTGTGCAGGATTAGGAAGCTGCCTGGCCTCTGCTGCCTGTCAACAATAATAGAATTGAGTTCCACACTGAAGATAATTGCCTGAAGTCATTCTCCAGCTACAGGGAAGGTAAGATTAATAAAGAGCATTTGTTATAATTCTGCAACCAATTTATGTAATGGAACATATAATAAATAACCACATATAGCAGAAGCATTTATCATAGCCAATTTATGCATCCATTTGTTCAATGTGTGTTAAACCAACCATTTGTATGAATAAGAGTGGTTCTCTTTGTCTCTCTTTTTCTCTGTTAAATTAAAAATTATTGTTATTGAGGGGTTTGTTGTTGTTGTTGAGCTTTTCTCTTTTGGGTTGTTGTTTGGGTTTTTTTTAGATATCAAAATGACCGTGACATGTGCAAACTTCCCAGCAACTGAAATACAGCATAAAGTTTTCCACGGAGCCTGTATTGCTGCCTGTTGCAACTGGAAGATTATTTGAACAAGATATCCACAAGGACTAAAGCCATTGCAATTGCACTGTGTGTATCCCCAAAAAACACAGTGAGATTTGAAACAGAACAGCACTGTCACACTAGAGATGGAAATTACTGTGTCCTAAAAGTCTGATCTGCAGTTATCTTCCTAAAAAGAGAGTCTAATATGGAGGAACAGAAGCCTTCTAAGTGCTACAGAAAGTAATCAGCTGGATATGGTAAAATACTAAAATAAAGGATTCATTTCTGAATTCTGAAAAAGTAAAAGAAGATAAAATGTAGGTACATCTCTTGAATAGCATTTAAAGGAAGAGCATTATTATATTAAATTTATCTTTCTTTCCATGTCCATTTGATTCAGTGCAAAAATACGTTCTTTAACTTATTTATTGTATCTGTTTCATTAGGCCCTTCTGTCGTGATATGGTCTATAGTATTTGGTTTTCCACACCAGTAGCATTACTGTGTGTATTTTGCAGGAGATCCATTCTCTTAAATTATATGCTTCTGCAAATAAAATTATTTAAGCATGCCAGCTAACTGCCTGTGTCTCTTTTATGCCATTCCACCTCTCTTCTGTGAGGTGACATTTTTCATTACAGTTTATTTTCCAGTGGTTGGTAGCGTGTATAGCTCAAAGCTCAGATTACAATCTAAAAATAATGTAACCAGACTGTATCTATTGTTACTTAATAGGAACCTGAAATATCAATGTGAGCTTTCCTCAGGCTGTTGCTTCCTCCTCATGCACTTTGCACATGATCACTGAATTATACAACCAAATGTTGTTTATTTAGAGTGGCTTTGTTCCTACCTGCATATATATAACATGAATGAAGTGACGAAAACTAGCTACTGAGTTCTATAAATGAATAAATTCTCTGCTATCATATGTTGAAAGGAACTGAGACCAATCTTTTCCTTTCTTTTTCCACTGAATTAATCTTTATACAGTGAATACTTTTATGGTGGCCCAAAGCAGCTCTGATAAATTTTGAACAAAGGACTATGGAAAAGATTTGTCCCTTTTTATTACATTCCTTATACCAGAAAAGCTTCCACCAGCACTCATTGTAAAGTAGAATAGGAAATAAAAAGAACCTTTTATTGCCCTATGAAGAGCCATAATCACCTTGTTTTCATTCTGACTAAAAAGTCTTTCTGATTATTATGGTACAAGGAAAACTATTATAATAAGTAGATGTTGAGATGCATATCATTGTTTATTGATGAAATACATTAACGTGGAACAAGGCGAAGACAAAATCAATATTTATGATGAGGAAAAATAAGCTGATGTTCAATGAAACAGACTGTTTGATCCTCAGTCAGGAAGACAGTCCTCCTCAGATGCATGTAAGACAGACACATAAGCCTCATAACTTCCTTGCAGTCAAAATGTTAAGTATAAATACAGAGGCTCCACGAAGTTTACATTTGCCATTTATCCCAAGCTGTCTCAGTAGGTCAATATTTTCTTATTTTTAGATACTAATCTAAAATCAACAGATCATAGACTCATAAAATTATTTATGTTCAAAAGGACCTTTAAGACTACTGAATCCAACCATAAATCTGCCGCTGCAAATTCTACCACGAGACCATGTCCCTCAGCATCACATCCACACATCTCTTAAGTACCTCAAGGGACAGCAACTCTGCCACTTCCCTGGGCAGCCTGTTTCTGGGTTTGATCACCTTTCTGTGAAGAAATTTTGCCTAGTACCCACTGTAAACTTCCCTGGCACACCTCGAGACCGTTTGCTTTTTTCCTGTCATTTGTTGCTTGGAAGAAGAGACTGGTCCCTGCCTCACTCCAGCCTCCTCTCAGAGAGTTGTACAGAGCAATACGGTCACATCTGAGCCTCCTTTTCTCCAGGCTGAGCCCCCACAGCTCCCTCAGCTGCTCCTCATCAGACTTGTGCTCCAGACCCTTCTCCAGCTCTGCTGCTCTTCTCTGGACATGCTCAGCACCTCAGTGTCTTTTTCCAATGATATACAAACTTTCAGGTTTGAAATATCTTTGTACAGGGACAGGTTATTTTATATGTCATTCAAGCATTCTGGCTCATTTGTAAAGAGAAGAAGGTTTAGGAGAATATACACTAGCCTGGGCTTTGCTTGCATGATGTCAAAGCAAAAAAATATACAAATGAGCACCACCCCCTACTTTCATTAGTTACAAGTAATTTCTGGTTTTTGGAGGGATAGAAGAGAAATTTAGGATTTACTATTTTAAATGCAGAATTTTCTGCTTGGAAAAAAATGGTTAGAATTAGTTTAGCTGTGAACATTTTATTTTGATACAGCATTTATAGCTGTTTTTAATGTTTCTTTTATGTCCTACAGTATGTGAACATGAAACAATTCCTGAATCTGGACACCAAATACTAAAGGCAATAGAAATTTGTTACATCTCCAGTGGAGAAAGCCATCTGCAGTGAACTGTGGCTACCTTTGGGATTGAAAATCAAATTAGATTTCTAACATTTCTTTCCCCAAAAACATCTTCCATCCAGGAATCACCTTTGCAAGAGGCCATACAGTGCAGAACCCAGGTAATTCACACCTGTTGACACAAAGCTGCTGATGGACAGCACCCTGGGCACTGATTATACCATCACTGCTGGTTTATGATTTCTATTGATTTGTAGTCCATTGTGGGGGGTTGAGTTGAGCACACACCACTGCACTGCACTTTGTGTCCTGGGATAAAAAACGTGTCTAATGGTTTTCTTGCCATTTGGAGTAAATATAACAGCCCAAAGTGTCTGTAACATACCTCATTAACATAAACACTGATAGCTTTCATATGCTCATGAAATTCTGAGACCCTCCATGTACTAAAGCTGTGGAGACAGGATTGTGACTGGTACCACAGTGAAAGGACCGCAGATCAAATAGCAACACAAATATCCTATCTTAAATTGAAACAAGTAAAAATATCTCTTCCCTTCAGCTGTATCCCTCTGCAATTCCTTTTGTGTTTGTTACTCTTCGCAGTGTCTTGTGAGTGAGGATCTCTGCTTCTTCTCTCTGTCCCTGCTTCTTACTGCCCTGACTGCTCACTGGGACAAATTGTATTTTGTTATTCAGTCACAGATAAAGGACTAACTAATTTCAAACAGATACTTCAGATTCATGGCATAAAACTGATGTTATGATAAAAATTTTTGTTGTATTTATCCTGTTAGTAATAGAAATAAAAAGTTTAAATAATGACAGATTATGAGTTACCATCATGATCATCCTCACAGAAAAAAAAAGTCTTCTTAAATGTTTACTTTCCTCTAACAATTTCACATTCCATCTGTACCTTCTTGCTCCTGTGTCCCTATTTCTTATCTAATCACATCATCTTTTTCACTGTTAGCATAAGACATAAATATTGATTATGTACTACAATCCATAGTGCTGATTATCAGCAATTTTATTTCAAATACTGTAGTCCAGATTTGCCATTTCTACTTTGAATGCTCAGTTTGTTTATTGAACTCCTCTGGAAATTTTACCCCTTAAAACTGAAGGATAAACTTTCTGCTGGAATAAGTGAGGTAACTAGCTAACGGGAATAAGTGATGCAACCACACTATTGCAGCTATTTTCCTCCAACTTACTGTGTATGAATGATATATAAGGTCTGATGTCGTTGATAGATAGTATTTTGCATCTATAAAAACTTTTCTTTTGACACTTATAATGCTGTTGTAGTTCTAGTAGGATAGTACAACAACTCCGTTGCTTAATCTTTTATGAAGTGGGAGAGACTAAATTATTGAACATTGTCTTAAAACTGTTTGAAACTTACACATAAACCAGAAATCTTCCCGAGTTCAGAGACAGACTAGAACTTTTTGAATCTCATGAAAATTACCTTTTGTTAGTTGTCTACTCCAGACCATTTACCTTACAAATTTGTGTGTTGCAGACAAAATCAAGAAGTTATTCCTTTGTTTATGATGTAACTCTAAAACAAGATTTTTCATATCAGTGATGAAAGTGAGTAAAACAAGCATAAGCTGTTTCTTTAAAAATTCAATATTGAAAAGAGATTTGGGAAATAATGCAACAGTCTATTTCTTAGCAGAATAATCTGACTTCTCACAAAGTTGCTGTGAACTCTCCTGACATACTGAGCACTTCCAATGCATAAAAAATGATAAAGATCTCTGCTCTAGTCTTTCAACAGTCCCTTTCCAATATTATCCAAACATGAACAAAATTTTTTTAAAATGCAGAAAAAGATTCTTCCCTCTTACATCCTGTATAAAGTCAAGTGGTTTTTTCTGGTTTTTTTTTTCAACAGTCATTTGTTATGTACTCCTGTTCTTACACTATAGTGGAGTCCATATGAATTTGACAAGTATCAGCCAGTTGTCACTATTACAGAATCCCTCCACTTACTTTTTTACTCAGACACTTTAGTTATTCCTCCCTAGAAGTGATTTCAAATCACAGAGACAGATCATGAGGGACTGTAAATCTGTATAGCTCCATTGAGTGCACTGACATATTTACACCTGCAGATGATTTGTTTCAAAGTATGCTACAAATAAAAGCAAAATACTTCTAATGGTATGTCATAATGAATGACACTTTTCATTTTAAAGACCTTAAAGCACTAAGCTTTCCAAGTGAATGTTTGTATTTATGTACATAGATAGATTAACAGCATTCCCAGAATGAAGATGCCAACTCTTATTTAATTTGAGTTCTCACTACAGTGTAGAAGGGATCTGTAGCAAATAAAATGCTACTACTTATCTAGCATAAAAACACCACCAAAAAAACCTTGCACTTTAAAAAATATTTATTTGATAATTATTGGAGGCATATTGGAGGCATGGAAATTGGCAAAACCATGGAAAAGGTGAATGACCTGTTTTCAGCAATCTGTAGTTTTCCTCTGAGTGAGATTCCCCTTTTACACTGCTCCATGAGCTACTAATCCACAACTATGCCTCCAGATACAGAAAATCTCTTTTATTGGGATTTAGCAGGCTAACTGGAAATGCCCCATCTTTGTATTTTGATCTGTGCAGATTCATCTATCACTGAAATGTCAACGTTTATAATGTCAGTGTTGCAGCTGGGAGCGAGGAACAATCGGTCACCCAATAGACTTTAAAACTGTACCATGAGACAGTATTTAGAATCTGTGACTTTGTAACACAGCTGCAAACCTTATTAAGGAGGAGGAAGAATTTATGCTGCAGGAAAGAATTATAATAGGACCTCACAGGGATTTATACAGATATATTAAAAATTAAATTGAATTGCATTTGGTTTTATATTGAGCCTGTCAGACTGAAGACTTTCCAAGTGCTTAAAAAAACAATGACTTACTTACCAGTACCAAAATGACAACATGGACAGCCTTTATATGGATTAAATGTTTTAAAGCATAATTTTAGACAGTTTTAGATCAATTCTTCAATTGCCAACAAAACGATAATGGAACATATATCTGTATGTAAACATAGGTTTAATATACAATATATTAAAATGAATGTTTAAGTAGAAATATCTTGTAGATTTGTTACTTTTATTTATATTCATATCATATATTGTACATGACATATATTATACATAATATGCATTTAAATAATTCTATGAGCTTATAGACATTAAATCTACTTTTAAAGATACAAAATAGATAACTTTGTGGTTGTACATGCAAATGGCTAGCTTGAAAGTGCAGGAGATGTTCATCTACAGTTGGGAACAAAAACTATATATATCAACAATAAAAAGACTGGAAGATGAGCACCAAGTACAAACAAGTATCTTTCCCCAAAAATATGTTGGTTCTTTTTTTCCTTAAAAGCTTTTCATGAAACTGACTGATTTTTCTAAACACAAAAAGAAAATCAAGCCTTTGTAGAGTAAACATGGAAATAAAGAAGTGTTAGATATTTCATTAAGCCTTCAAATCGTTCCTCAAAATAATAATGGGCTTTTTTGTGAACAGCTCTACAAGTAAGTGCTGTAATCCATGAAGGGAGTTTCAAAAAGATATATCATATGAGACAATTTTTACCACTGAAAGGAAAAAATTCTGGGGACTGTATTCCTTACTCTGATTTAAGCAAAACCTTTATTTTCCTTAGTGGCAGCTGCAGAAAAATGGCTTTGCTGCAGAGCAAAGAAGACTTAAATACTTAAAACACTGAGTAGAACAGAAGCTGGCTTAAAATGAGGTTGGAGATTGATACAAGCCTGTTAAAATTTTGTAGAAGTGACCAGAAGTTCACCAGATAAGATACTGAATTACCTATTTCCCAAAATGCAGTATTTCAACAGAGATTTTGAAAGCTGTAGGAAATTTATTAGGAAACAAGAAGGAGCATGGTGAACTATGGTAGAACAAATTCATGTTTGTGTTTGTGTTAGAGGCCAATAGTTAACATAGATAGAATACTGAATGGCACTAAAGCTGGAGAAGCAAGGATAGTAAAAGCAAATGAATTTGAGTCACTATGACTTACAGTGAGTGAAAGAGAAATGCCAGAGAGCACATAAAAGATTTGCTGTTTCACAGTAGATAATCTCCAACCTGGCACCACCAGATGACACAAAGTCATGTGGGCAGAAATGAACTCATATCTGTTCTCTTGATGTCATTATTGTTTGATAGTTTTTGATTTAGCTTTGTTTTACCACAGCAAGTTGTTAGTATGCTCCATTTCCAAGAGCATTGTCTCACTCCAGTCATTTGGGGCTCTCAGTCTACCAACATGCTGCCTTCATCAAGAGCTCTCCTATGAATCTGAACTGCAGTGAATGTGTAATTCCTGTTGATTTTTAAATTCATATAATTACTACAAATAACAGATTACTCTATAGCAGTAGACTCCAGTATGTCCAGAGTAAATTAGCTAACAAGGGAGGCAGGGAAGCAGTTTGGACCTGTACACAGTTGTTTCTGTGTAATCTGCTATGAATTCATGGAAACTCTCAATGATGGAGAGCTTTTCCCGAGTGAATTTTCCCCTACAGTCGAAGAGGTCATTAGGTTCTCAACTCTTCACAGACAGACTATATGAAAAAACATTTACTTGAAAACTTTCTTTTAGTAAAAACTGTGGAGGCTTCTGAAGCTTCAGTATCATGATGGTTAAAGTCAGGTTAAAGTGGGGATTAAAGTGGCAGGGATTGAAGTTCAACAGTCCCTTCAGGAGACTTAATGACCTGTTGTCCCAGCAAGTGCTGCAACCAAAGGGCTGTGTAGCTGATTTTGGGTCAGTTGATTTTCATTTCAACCTGAAACAGGAGCAGAGTTGTTGTTCCAGCCATGTTAGAGGTGAGAAAACTGGAGGAAAAGTAGGTCTCAGAGAAATATTTGAAAGGTAAAAGGTCCACCCATTTTAACTCTACCAAAATAAAATTTCAGATTTGTGGCTTCTTCATGTTGCCAAAGTAGACTTCCTGAAATGTTAAGGTCTGCTGGGGAAACTTGCAAGAACAGAAGAACAGTACATCCATAGATATTCACCACAAAGGGAAAGGTACAGAGTTGAAGATCTGTCTGGGTATGTAGTCAGGAATACAAACAGAACATACCAGCTTCCAAAGAACAAATGTATCCCTATTTTAACTGAGACAGTTAAAATATTTTTGTCTGCTTTTTTCCCAGATAATGAGAGGAAATGAGGAAGCAGTACAGCAGCAAGTAATATGGAAATTTTTCCTTAGCTGGGGGCTTTATAAGTGCTCGTAAATAACACTGAAGCTAAATGATCCTTCAAATCTGATACCTCACTAAGAAAATTGCAGCCTGCTCAGAAGTAAAAGAATCACCGGTGGCATTTGTAAAACTCAATGAATATCTTGAATTTCTAGTAGGGAATTTGACATTTCAAAGTTAGCTTTGATGTTAATAAACAAGATTGCAAAAGTGCATACTCTGCCAGAACTTAAAACTACTAACATTATAATACTGAGTTTTCAAAAGTGCTTTAAACCTCAGGTGCTCAATCTGTGATTTATTGAATGAATCAGAACTGAATCCATAAGAAAAAAAACCTTCTCAGCATTGAGATTCAGAAGCTCACAAACAAATATTTCCCCTTCATCCCTGAGAGGAGAGATGATAAGCTGTATCAGTGCAGCAGCAGCACCAAGGCGAAGCACTCAGAACCTTGTTAAGTGGCACTCCTGCTATGCATAACAGGAGGAGAAGTGCTGATGACAGAGAGACTTTTCTAAAGGGTTGATTGTTTTGATATCATGCTCATTGATATTGATAAGGAGAACCCCTATCAGAGGACATGAGTTTTCCTCTAAGACCAGAACAAATGCCACTGTCCGTGTCACTGTGGTGGCACTGTGACCTAAAAGTTTCCTTTCTCCCACCCCATAGACAGTGCTTTATTATAATTCTGGTGGCTGAGGCTGTAAGGAAGCAAAATTGCAGGATTGGAAAGGAAAAGGTGAGTGTGTTAACTGTGTTTCATAGCACTACAAACATCCCCTGCTGGGATTTTCACAGAGGGATTGGTGTTATAATAATTGAATCAGTCAGTATGAAGTCCTTTGTGTTCATCCTGGCCACAGAAGACTTTCCCTCTGTGCCTCAAGACAAAGCTTGGGACAGCTGCTAGCCTTAGTGTGTGACATGGACTGACTTCTGCCAGAGTGGTGCTGTGATGCAAAAAGCGGGAGCAAGTGGTGGCAGGAACACAGGGAATGCTGCAAAATTGCTGCACCTTGCCTAGTTTGTAGTCATTCCTAGCTTTCCTCACATCCTTTGAGAAACCCTTAGGTTGCACAGACCTCTGAAAATAATTCTCCAACTGCAAGGTATGAATCTCTTCAAGGTACCAGGGTAGCATTATGTTGAATCACCTGAAACATGTGTACTTAGGAGAGTACAAACCATTTATCTGAGAGGCCTCATGCTGGAAGAACTAGATCATCAAGTAAGGAAAGAGTGTGATCACATACAAAATTCGAAGTGCCATTCAGCTCCAGGAAATGAGGCCACTTGCTGTCAATAAGAAAGTGAGCAGATTTGAAGAACTTTACATCTCTAGTTCACTATAACAAAGACCTAAGAATGTCAGCCTTTCAAGAACTGCTAATGTTTGAATTAATTTCTAAAGTACTTGATGGATATTAAAGTCAGCTTCATTCTTAGATTCCCTGTGATAAAGACAGAGTTTAACTGACATTTCTGCTCTTTGTACAGTATATCTCTTAAATGCTTTTTATAAAAGATTTACAACCAATTAATATTTAAATAATTATTTATTATGTTAGTCATTACAACTGCTTCTATTTATAAATAATGAAATTAAATACACTATGTGATCATAAGTCGAAAGTTAACAGAAAGAAACACTAATTATAGTACAGGAAAACAGGGTAAAATGGACTCTAAATAGGGAAAAATGCACCATGTTGAGGTAGCTATATTGACCCTTCTTCTGAAAAAAGTATCCAAAAAAAGCAGTGATAGCATCAACATTTTTTGTGATTAGATAATAACTGATGCTGTGTACCTCTAAATGAGCTCTTGCCAAGCCTAGCTTAGAATCCAAATGAGGCCTAGGTACACAAACCTTAATATGCCCAAAATAAAAGCACAAGATACGTGAATTGTCTTGGTTCATGGTTCTGAGAGCAGATGAGAAAAATCTTACCAATTTCTATGTTGTTGGACAAAAGGGCAGGTGATGTACAGAGGCTTCTATTTTGCGTTTGAGGATGCTGGAACTGGCAGTTTCAAGTTTCAGAGGGACTAAGAACTGTCTTCCTGCACATGTCGAGACAAAGTGAACAAGAACTTTACAGCCAAGATCTAGAGCACAACTGAGCAGTGACTCATACTTTCCACCAGGCCATGACAATAGTTCCTCAGGACTAGCAGAGGACAATAATATAAATCACTGCATTATTTCACAGCTGTCAAGGCTGCCCATAACTTTTAGAGTTGCTTTAGAGTATGGATTTCTGGAGGGCACTACAAGCACATTCCTTCATGCCAAAGGGATCTGTGATTTAGACTAAGAAAGGAAATAACTGGCACCTGTATTGCCAGCTCAGCAACAACTGCTGCTGCTCCAGCCCTTGAACAAAAGGCCTCCTCAAGGCCAGTGGTCTCACACTACTGGTCTCTTGCTGTAAGTTTACAAAGAAAGCACAACCAGACACTGCTGAGCTTCACTGTTTTTCACATACACTGAAAATAGCAGAATCAAATTGAACATAGACATTAGAATAATGATTTATGCTAGTTATCAAAATATAGTGGTTGGTTGCTCTTGATTTATGAGGTATTCATCTTTATTTTTGAAAGGCAACTCATGGAGTTTGGTTTTCTTGCAGAATTTTTTTTTCTCATCTATTCATAATTTCTCTGAAGTGCTCTTCCTCTCTTCTTCAAAGAGTTTGTCCACTTCATTATGTCCTATCTAAAGCTCTTCCCACACTGTTTAGAAAATAACTTGGTTTTAAATTCTATAAACAAAATAATACAGAAATTATACCGAAGTATATTCATCAGCTCAGCACAAACAAGTTTCTCTTCAGAGAACTTATTCTGGTGTTCGCAGTGTTTAGACATAAGAATTTAATATGTTGATAGAAAGCTGATGAATTGACAGTCAGAGGTTTCTTTCATGTTGCTGACATAGAAATGAAACACATGAATGTGGAAGACAGCAAGTACAGCTGTAGTAGGTATTCACTTTCTCAGTCTTTACAGAGAATGTTAAAATTAGTTATTGGGATGAAAAACTTAAAAGGCAAAATGCTGCAGCGAGGAAGCAGAAGTTTGCACTCTCCTATTTTCTTTCAGCAGTGTTATTTCTGTTATATTGAAAGTCCTGCAAGTACAGATTAAGGCACACAGGAAAATCCAGGTCTGAGTAATTAATAGATATACCATGTCATTTGGCTATAATGCAGGTGCTTTTCTTTTTCATTGTCAAAGTTTTCTTTATAAAGTCAACGATAGTGAGGTCACCAAATAAGGTGAATCACACAGAACAACATATGGAGAATGTTTTAAAATTTATTACAGTAATGTGAACTTGGGAAGGACTTAAGGGCTAGCAAGTCAAAGGAAACAAAAAGACCTTTTGGGTGGCACTGGAAAGAAGGGTTATTTATTCACTATTTTTCTTTGGGAGAATTGGAGGTAGAATATTGACCTAGAAATTCAAAATATAGGTAAAAATCACATCACATAGAGTTTTATATGACTGAATCAACAGTATCTCATACTCATCCCTAGCAGAACCCATTGTCTTTAGGAATATAAATGAGGAACTCAAAAGTTTGAAGGGGTCTTAAGAGGTCACCCATTCTATCCCTCTCAAAGATTCTTCCTGAATTTCTCTCTAAACTTCCCGATGCAGTCAGTTACAGTCTTCACCACCTTTGTTTCTAAAAATGTTTCATGTCTGACGTGAATCTGCCTTTTTGTGATTTAAACTTATTATGTTTGTTTTATACAGCACTGACAGGAGGAAATAGGAAAAAAAATCCCATTCCTTCTTGCAATCACATCTTATGAATCTGAATATTGTTACCACTCTCTTCCTAGAAGTATTGCTTTCTAGGCTAAACAACTCTAATTCACTCAATCTTCCTTTAAACCTAATATCCTGCCTCTTGTTTCCCCTGGACTCTCTTCAGCTGGCCCATAATATTTCTGGAAGTGTGGCACAAAGTACAGTATTTTAGCTAAGGCCTAGCATTTTCAAAGAGCAAAAGGATTGCTTAATATTAATATCTCTGCTTTTGATTCTGCCTTCCAATGTACACCTTGTACCTTCTGCATCAGGAGAACATTGCATCCTCATCATATTTCCATTGGAGTGATACTCCTTTAGAGGTAGAGGAATTTGGCAAAATAGCAACCCCGATGTTCCAGCTGAACCTCAGAGATCAGGGTGGCTGGGTGCAGCTGGGTTTAATCTCTGACTCTGACTAGTTCAGCACTGTAAATCTGCTTGGGTCCACAAGATCTCAGAAGCTCCAATAGTGTGAGTCCCACTACAAGTCTGGTCACATTCACAGTCCCAAACTTACCAGCAGTGTGGTTTATCAGTTTGACACTCTAAGTCTGTTGGATTTCAAGAGAACTTTCACAACCACAGATTCACAAATACTGAAGTTCAGTGAAGTAACAGATTACAGAGTCTTGCTATATTGCTTTATCTTATTAAATAGCACTATGTACAAGTGATCCTGGGTTTTCTCTGATGCAACCAGAGGTGCAAATCTTACCAAAGAAATGTCCCTGTTTTAGGGAGGAAAGAGGAGCAATGCCATTGACTTGTCTGCCAGGTGGCTGTAATCTTATCCTCTACCATGGAGGATTTCAAACACTAATTCATACTTTGGGGAGAAGTGAAGGTGAGACTATAGTCAAATATACTGTTAAGGATGTCATAAGTGTTGTGGGGACAGCCACTGCACACATAAATATTGGATATCAAGAGTTACATAAGGGGGCATTACAAAGGCTGTAGATGTTGCACAAGGGTGGATCAGAACCATGGCACCTTGGTGGCACACCCTCTTCACTTGTCTGACTGCAGCACTAAGGGTCAGCCAGCCTCTGCCTCGTCACCTGTCCCCCCATCCCTTCACCACATAACTCATGGCACTTCTCTTGGACAGTCCTTCACCATGTGTCTCACAGGATATTTCATGGCTCATTCCCACAAGCAGCTGCCTTAGATATTCAATATTCTCTATTTATGTGGTTAAACGATTCTGATGGATTTCATGTTTCCCTGTGGAAGAAAGATCCATTTTTTCTCAGTCTCATCTTCAGATTGAAGAAATTAAGTAGCGTCCTAAACTATAGTCTGCCCTCCAGAAAACACTTAATCCCTCCACTAAAGGCAGAGATAGGTATTATCTATTGTCTTAGGATGATTCTGTGACAATCCTGGATTCCCCATCGCCTGCTGGAAGTTTAGTTTGTACCTTTAAACTGCAGCTGGGAGGACTCTTCAGAGCGGCTCACTTGACCTTGCAGNCCTGAATTTGTGTCCAAACCAGCACATCTATAAATTTACTAAGTAAATTTATATCTGTACCATCTAAGTTTACTAATCTGTTTTGTTGTCCTAACCAGTAGCAGCTGTTTTGGATGGCCTCAAAAACACACATCTCCACCTAATCCTTGTGTCATTTTGATTCAGACTTGTGCACAGAAACATCAACTACTGTTTAGATACCTGAGACTATTTCCAAAGGCCTGGAAGGTAAAACACTCTGCCAGCTGGAGGCTGTACTTGACGAGTTGAAAGACAGCCTAAAAATACTAAAAAAGAAATGCCTCACCTTAGAAGGAATTGGATATTTTTCTTGTTTCTCTTTGTTCAGATTCTTAGACAGATACAAAAATAGTCAGGTGAATCTCACATGACTTACATATTCTATTGTATTCCTTCCTAAAGAGCTGTCTTGAGTGATTATGAATACCAAACACCACCTGTAACTGGGCAACAAAGCTTTTACTTCTGATTTATTTTACGTAAACAATTTGCAAGGCCAAGTTCAGTGTCATTAGAGCAGATGGGTGTTCCTTGCCGGGGAGATGATTCCTCATTCCCAGTGATTACCTGAGTATGCCTGAGGGGAGAGAAGCTTCCAGAGGGCAAGGCGATGACAATAGGCAGAGAAAGATGGGCATAGCTCGGACAACCTGATGCTGCATGACTGATCTGAAGCAGTACATGGCCAAGGTAAATGCTAACAATTTTCACTAGGAACATGCAAATTGATCAGTAAATTTACAGGCACACAGAGGAGGGGGGCTGGGGGTAAGGAGAAGTGAGTGATGATTGTAGCATGCAGTCTTGTGCTAAATTTCTTTCATACTCAAGGAAGGGAAGGTGGCTGAAGTGCTGGCAGTTTATGAAAGAGTTATTGCAGAGATTGAAGGGAATACAGACCCTACAGCTGAGCTGTAGATGCACTGATATCCGTATTGGATGAAGGATAGAAGTAATGTACATGGGGTCAAATATTTAGGGAAAGAGCTGACATCACTTTGTATGAAGAAATTCTGTCATGTGAACCTATGGAAAGGTTTTGGTTAGTTTGACCCTTTTTGTTTTAGAGGCTAATTATGAAATGAAGAAAAGGACATCTGGTTAATGAGGTCAGCCTGGGTATGTGAAAGGTTATCCTAAGTTAGTTCAACAAAGACTGTTAAGGCCTGTAAGCAGCCCTGGACTTTGCTGTCTACTTCAGTCACAAGTGACCTAGAAAAGCAAAAGAATTACAAACTGATTTGTAATAGTATGTGGGGACAAACTTATGAGAACCACATGGATTTTAGAAGGTAACAAAATAGATTAAATTAAGCATAGGCGATTGAGAACTGATGCATGCAGATAAAATCAGCCTGCATTTCTTATGTAACATTATCTGAGCAAACCATTACTGCTTGTGTGAGACCTTGATATTTTCAAGAAACTATTATAAACTCAACTTAATGCTTAATCAGCTGGAAAAAAGCAAAAATAATGTCAGGAATTACTCAAGAAAAGAAAGAAATTAGAATGGAATGTAAGTTACAGTGAAAATCTATGGTTCACTCCATCTTCTGTGATGTGCCCTTAGAACCTGTGTAACAGAACTCAAGATCAGCAAAAATCAGCAAGAATAAGCAAAGGTTTGGAATAATGTCTTTATGAGGAACAACAAAGTACGCTATGAGTATCAATTTTGAAAGGGGCAAGTGCAGAAGAATGGAACACAATCAACTTTTCACTTTATTTTCCAGTATTCTATTCTCACAGAAGATACCAAATAAAGCTTGCAGTTAGTGGGAAAAAAAAACCTAAAGGACACAGATCTTCATGGTTATGATTAACCTGAGGATTTCTTTTGTTGCAGAAAGCTGTAAATGCTGGCAGTTTACAATGGGGTTCAAGACTTCAAATGCATAGCAGAAAAACCATTTTAGAGTTGTTGAATATAGAGAAGATATTTCTGGAAGTCCCAGTATTATGTGTGACTGGAGCTTGGGGTGCATATGGGGTAAATACCACCACATGCTTCCTCTATTCTTCTGTATTTTTTCTAAGCCTATCTGCTTAAGGCAAGTAAAAAAGACATGCTTTGGACATCACCCAGCATGAATGTTCTGTAATGTTGAAGAGAGATGCTTCCTAGGCACCTGAGGAAACTGTAAGATTGGCAGTAACTTGAGTTACAATTTACAGTCAATGAGCAGGGATTGAGAAAAAAATCTTGAAAAATGTAGGTGCCTTGCAAAGATATAGTGGTAGGAGTAAGATAATTCTAAATCATTTTTTATATTTATACTATTTTCTGCACTCTAAAAAAAATTACTATTGTAATATCTGTTGAAATAAAATATGATCTATTTCTATAAAAACTCTTCTGCTTTTGGAGTACTGAATTCTGAGGAAAAGACCCACTCTTCCCCTATCAAAGGTTTAACTGACTTAGTCCTGCCATACCACTATATCTTCTGGGTAAACCTAACAGTTTCACATCAAAACCTTTCTTTGGCTGCTGTCCTGATTTGAAAATATACAGAAAAATGTAGGACTGCAGTACATTCAAGTGACAAAGTTTTCAAAACAGAATTACTACTATTTCTTAAATATAAAATAACTTTAGCTATGGAAGACATATAAGCAATGTCTACTGATCAAAGCTTTCAAAACTATGGTGATTTAAAAGGTTCTTTAGACTTGGAGGATGCATATTTCAGATTACAGGAAGATTGTAAACTCTACCAAGTGACCCAGAAGAAGAATGATTTTAAGTGGGATTTGGAACAACAACAAGCTTCTGAACAAATTAGAGAGGAGGTTGTTCATGCTGTATTGCTTGGGCCAGTTAGAGCAGGACAAGATGTGAAAAATGTATTCTGTGTTGCAGCCAGGAAGAATGGTCCTTCCTGGATTCCTGGGAAAAAAGTGCCTTGAGGATGACTCCTGGGCTTCTGGAGTTGGCCTTACAGAGGATCTGAGGTCAGCTACACTCTGACTGTAAAAGAGATCCTAGCAGCTTGTGAAGGGCTTCTGTGCCTCAGAAGTGATTGACACTGAAGCACAGCTCCTCCTGGCACCCCAGCTACCAGCGCTAGGGTGACCTTTCAAAGGGAAAGTACCCTCTACACGTCATACCACTGATGCAATGTGGATCAGTGGAACGCTCTGATCACACAGCAAACCTGGACAGGAAATCCTGATCATCCGAGGATCTTGGAAGATACCACAAACTGGCCCGAAGGAGAAGATTTTGGACTATCATCCTCAGAGGAGGAGGAGGAAAATGTGATATGTGCCAGGAGTCCCACCATATAACCAGCTACCAGGAAATTAAAAGTGGTATCCTATCTTCACTGTAATTTTCTGCCAAATTGTAGGGTTACATAAAAAATGGGAAGCTGCCATATGGAGTCCTACCTGACAAGTCACAGGAGCTACCAAGGGACAAGGTCGATAGAGTCAGGTTGCACAGCTGAAAGTTGGCTTTGGGTACAGCTGAACAAGAGAAATGCCTGCACTCTACCTCTACATGACTCGTGCGCGATGGGCAATGCTCTGTGGGGGTGGCTGGAACGATGGAGGCCAACTGGCAGTGCAGAGGGGAACCCACCGGGCTGCTGGATTGTGGCAAGACAACACTGCCCAGGCAGAGAATCTGTCTGTAAAGGTACCTCATACCTAGAACTGGGCTTCTGAAGAGCATCACAGCACAGAACAGGGGGATTGGGCTGCCAAGATTAACATGCCTCAGGTGGTCTCACCTGACAGCATCATGGTGAATTATTTGTCACTAAGTGAGCCCATGGGACTTCGGATCTTCAGGGAAGAGACACAACATTCAATGAATGGGCTTGTGATCAAGGGTTAACCTTGGACACTATCTCCCAGGTTATCCATAACTGAGAAACATGTGCTGCAATCAAACACGCCAAGGTGGGCAAAGCCTCTGTGGTATGGGGGATGATGCTTGAAATATAAATATGGGGAGTTCTGGCAGATTGATCGCATCACTCTCTGCAGACCTGCCAAGGAAAGTGTTATGTGTTGACAGGGGGAAAAACAACCACTGTATGGCCAGAGATGTACCCCATGCCTACACCACTGCCTGGAACACCATGCTGGGCCTTGAAAAGCAAGTCCTCTGGAGACATGTCTCCCCCAGGAGAATTGATTCTGACAACAGGACTCATTTCAAAAACAGCCTCATAGACATCTGGGCCAGGGAGCACAGGATTAAATGTGATACATGCTGTATCTTACTCCCTGTCATGCACCAGCCTCTGGGAAAATTGAATGGACTGCTGAAATACAACATGGTATGGATGGTTGAAAACCTCCTTGAAAGCAATGGGTGGTGGGACCTTCAGACATTGGGATCTGCATTTAGCAAAAGCTGCCTTGCTGATTAACATCAACTGAGTTGAGCCTTCCCAATCAAAAGCTCCGTGTGCTCTAGAAGAGGGTAAAGTCCCTGTGGTGTGTCTAAGAAATGTGTTAGAGAAGACAGTTCAGATTAGTGCTCCCTAAANAAAAGCTCCGTGTGCTCTAGAAGAGGGTAAAGTCCCTGTGGTGTGTCTAAGAAATGTGTTAGAGAAGACAGTTCAGATTAGTGCTCCCTCAACCAAAGACAAAACCAGGGAGCTCTCTCGCTCACTTTCAAAGGAGAAGAGTGTTCCTCCTGGTTGGGAAAAAACGTGGTGTGCAAAGCCACAGGGTGTTCGTTTATTGTCAGGGGCTCTCTCTGTGAATAGTTTATATGTCTTGAACCTTTTGTTATGAACATTGTTTCTGTTACTGTTATCTTATCTCCCTGCTGTTTCCAGTAAATTGCTCTTATCTCAGCCTTGTCTTTGACAATTGCACTTCCAATGTGAAGGGAGGAAGCAAGGGAGTGGTGTGGTTTTAGAGAGAGTAATAAATTTGGGAATACCATTCCTAAACCCTGACACAGTCCCTTGTGTTTCCCACAAGGCAAATGTGAGGTTGCAATAGCATTTGAAGGTATATAGTGCAATCATACATAGATAAACAAATACGAGAGGCTAATCAAAGGAATAAAGAAGCATAAAAAATACAGAATAAGAAGGAAGGTGGCAAGTATGAATACTGACCCTACTATTTCCACTCTTTCAACATTTCCTATGTCAATAAAAATGCTTTCTTCTCTTTCTAGCACAACCTGAACCCCTTTATCTTATTTTTTATTGCACCTGTCAAAGAAGTTTGACATTTAATAGATATTTTTCTATAATTATGCCTACGTTGCTTTGTACTTTGGAAGCCTGCAGTAAATTATGAACACTGAACCTGGAAAGACAGGTGGTTCTTAAACATCTGTATGGTGTATTGCTTGCCTGCTAGAGGGAGCAAAGGTATAAGAATAATAACTCATAATGATGTAAACACAAAGAAGATAGTCATAAGGGTTTCTGGCAAGCCTTCTGTATAAATTACACTCAAGAGATTGCAAAACTCTTGCAGAAAGTGTATATCCAGGCAGCTTTTGCTTTAAGACAGCTGAAAGAAAAATGTCTGAAATAAAGAAGGCTTTTTTCTTGGCTTTCAAAGTTGTCATAGAACTTCAATCTAGATAGTCAGAAATTTTCCAGACAGTGAAGGAGTTATTTTCTTTTGAATCCTCATCTTTGACCAGATCTTCTCACGAAGTCGTTAAGTGTGAGTTAAGTGTGATAGTAAACTTTGTGACAGATTTGAAATGCTCAGTGGTCCTAAACATGAATTGTTCCAGCAGTAACTTTCTTCCCTATAGGGTTTCCTCTATTTTTAAATCCTATTTCCTCTCTGTTTCTCAATAAGTACCTTTCCATACAAAAACCTTATACAAAATTGATTGCCTGCTGATTGGTAAACATGTTTTATACAGACATCACCATACCCAGTGCATAGAAAGACCATGAATGTTAAAGCCTTGGAGTGCCTTTCTGTTAACATTTGCAATCTGTTTGAATTTGAACTGTCCATCCAAGGAAAAAACCTTGACTGTATGCCAGCTCTATCAGTTGATCTAAAAGCAGATGTACAACAGAGACATTACATGTGTTATACTTTTTCTTTTGGTCAGATGCAGATAAATTATTTATTGATATTAAGATTAATTTTCCCATTAAAAAGGTAGCTGCAAGTATGCAGTCTAGAAATAAGCTGCCCATGGGAAAGCAGCCAATGAGGGGTGAATACCATGATCCATATGATGAGATGTGCATTGTGCTGCAAAAAAGTGGACATGGAAAATTTGTAGTAAGAATGAACTAAGATTGACCACCTTCACTTTGGGAAAGCTGGATTGTTTCCTGCATCCTAAGTGTCCATAAAAGCAGTACCTAAAGGGTGTGAGAAATCTAAGCTATATATCTAGCCTTTTAAGAATTTTTAGTTAAAGATCCATCCTCTGCCATGTTTACTTGCTTCTTGGAGAAAAGACTTCTTTCCAGAATTTCAAAGTCTTAAAAATCTCTAAGTATTTATTGACTTCCTCTGTCATGTCAACGATGATTAATCTACATTTTTTAGGGTTCAATGGCCTATCTCCAAAATGTGTAAATTAAACAGTATCACTTATGTGAGAAGAATAAAAGTGTAACAATAAATGTTTTCTTAACTTGCTGGCAAAAAAACATACTCTTTTATTCATTTAAATAGTGCCATCTTAGTGTCTTTCATGCAGAAAGATACTTTGTCTCCCTTTTGCTGCTTTTCTTGGCCTCTAAATAATTGCCAAGTTGAAATAACTAAAAATTTCCACTTCACTCTAGGAAAACTACCAATGTGACCAAAGATTGGTACAGACTGGGATTCTATTATCTAGATGAAAAAAGTTAAAATTTTATATAAGAAAAATACAATTGTCTTTATTGTGGAAGATCAGTTCTATTTTTATTATATTGGTCATATTGCCATGAATCATTAAAGGGAATCAAGAATTCTACAATGTCTTTGTGTTTTGGTGGGAGTCATGGTGGGTTTCGTGGGGTTTTTGGTTGGTTGTTGGGGGCATTGTAGGTTTTTTGGTTGTTTTGGGCAGAGTTTTTTTAGTTGTTTGGGATTTTTTGCTGTCTGTTCTTCCTTAAAAGCTTTTTCTAACTTTGTCAGTAGCCCTTTTACTCCAGATAACAGGGCTTTAATTTTTGGAAAGAATATATAATTAAATCCAGCACCCAATTGACTGAGACATATATTTAGCATTGCTGCAAGTCAGTAACATCTATGACCAGACAACTGGTTACACTTCCCTCTCCTTAGTTCTATATCATCTCCTCCTGAATTTCATTCTATGCAACATAGCACAGACTAATTTAAAGAAACAATCCAAATTCCTTGTATTCTCCTGGGATCTTGTAGCACCTAAAATAGAAGTGGCACTTAGCTCAGTTGCTCACTTGGCACCCCAAAATCAGGGCTAGATGGACATGATCTCAGTAGGTCAATTCAGGGCATAGTGACCCATAATTAAAAAGGGTAATATATGGCTTAAAAAAATTTACAGTGAAAGTAGAAGTTGATTTATGTATTTTTTCCTGTTTCCATAGGATGGATAACATAACCTGAATTCAATCATTCTGAAACCTTTTCTTAGGGGTGTCAAATGTCAAGAGGGAAAAACAATTCCATCTTACATACCAAGGGATGGCTCCCATGAAAACAGCAGTTCCACCAGTTTATCCCCTTCTGATAGTCACCAGCCCTCTAACACTGAGAAGCTGCAGCAACAAGGTACCTGAGGAATACTGAAAAGCTGACATTTGCAAATAAGACTTTTGCTTTTCTCTGTGGTTACACATTCCCACACTTTGAATAGGGGAAGTGAAACTGCTGCCACAAAAGGTTTAGAGGCAGTGCCTGGGTGCACTGGTGCAATATTTTAAGTCAAGTGGCATAGTGAATCCTGCAGCTGCCCAACAGGAGTCCGTGGTGGGGACCTTCTCTACAGGCAGCAAGTTTTGGTTTAATGGTTCAGTTCTCTAAAGTCAAACCACTCCAACTTCTCACAGGAAGCCAAAGCAACAATCTGAGCGAATTTAATGTTCACTCAGTGAATGAGCTTGAACTGCCTCACTGAAATCATGTTGATTTATTGCCAAAATCAAGCTGTTCCCATCATCATGAATAATATTTAATATTTAAGTACAGGTAAACTGAAGCACCCTAACTGTTCTGACATTGTTCATGCATCCTATATGGTCATTATATTTGAAATAATAAAATCTTTCAAGCTTCTATAAAAAAGCAAGTGTTGCCAGCCTGTCTTACTAATTTTGTTTATAAAACTTCACGATACTGTTCTGATTTCTTAGATTTTCAACTCAGCTAATGAATTGTGATAATTAATCTACTCCTTCTTAATCAGACTCTTGTACTATAAGAAGGGGAATTCTTCTAGACACCTAAATACTAATTATTCATAGCAGTTTGAAAACAGATCTTTACTGCTGGTTTTAGAAACACCTTTTGAGTGGGCAGAGCAAAATCACGAAGGCATGCTGAATACTATCATGTAAGTACAGATATCTTTCCTCTGAATATTGTCTTCCACCTCTATTTGTGGCCCTGTAACCTTTTTCTGATTCCAAACTATTCAGCAGCTCTCAAACACACACCGCCAGTTGAAGAAGAAAGATTTTTAGAGTGGGACTTACACATTCCTTCCTTCATGAGTTACACCCCGTGAGCTGAGGTGACAAGAAGCCCTTAGAATGCCTCAATGCCATTGCAGATATTCCTTCTATTTCAGAATATTTCTAGAAGTTGATTTCCTGGCCACTTTCAGCCACTTGGATGTGTGAAAGAGGTGTAATGCAAGAGAGAATCTGGCCTGGTTTTTGAGTCTTTGGGAGGTAAAATACTCTGCTCACATATAATTAGTGTCCTGGTACCTACCTCATAATTTTCAATCAAGTAATCAGGAAGAACTTTTACACTGTGTTATATATAATACAGTTCTTGAATTTCCAGCTGGCTGTTTCATTTTTTTCCTTACACCTTAGTAATTTTTCCTAGAGCATTTGTTTTGTTTTTCTTCCAATGTTATGCCTTTAAAAGAATTAGGTAGAGTCTCTGTGAATCAGTGTTTTCACTGTTTATGAATGGTTATTTTGGATGTTTCCTGGTTTCCTCTAGATTCCTTTATAAATAGTGTTTCCTCAGTCTTCTCATCACTGAATTATTAGAGCTGGATCCTACCCATAAAAACTTTTCATTTTAAACTATGAATGAGTTGAGCTGTTTCCTCTTAATTTCAGAAATTTCTTAGGCTGACTTTACTGTTTTGGTAACTGCCATCATTTTATTCAAGTTGAAAATGCCTATAGCAACAACAGCTCTGTCATCTTCCTATGAAGCCTGACCTTACTTTCTGAGATCATACAATTTCTTTTTCCTCAGGTTCTGCAAGAAGTTCCCTGTTCAGCCAAACTGGCCTTCTACCCTCTTCATTTACTCACTTTATGACTTAAATTAAATTAGTAAAAGAACACCATTTTTCAAGACAGAAACTGTTAAAAAATTCGTTCCCAAAACTGTGAAAATCAAATGATCTTTTGTCACAAAATCAAATCAAGTGTTTTGACATAGTAATAATCAGGAAGAAATGTATTTATTTACTTTGCAAATTTAGCTATATTTTATCATAAAATTGCATCTTTATTTTGTGCTTTAGTCAGATTATGTCTTCTTGAAAATTCAAGAGTCAAACCTGATAATTATATTGATATTTGAAAATATTCTTTATCAGGGAAATGGGTTAGGAGCTAACACTTTGTACTGGTTTTAGTTGGGGTGGATTTAATTTTATTCAGAATGGCAGATACAGGGCTGTGTTTCGGATTTCTGCTGAACACAGAATTCATATTACAAAGTNGGCTTTGCTGCTCGGGTTAAATGATGACACAGCTTCATTTATCATGAGAAGTTTAAAATTATGTTTCTGAGTGTGGTGGAGTTCCAAAATATAATATATTATGGCAAAGTAGGCTGGGAATCTTGCTTGTGAGTTATTGTCAAAGTATCCATGTCTGCCTACAGCTTGAGAGGCAGAGGTAATTAGCAATTAATAATTTACACTGCCTCAAACATTGGCCTCACTGCCACTGTGTCTACAAGGCAGCTTATATTCCTCTTTTCTCACAACTAAATGAAAGCACAAACACATCCACGTTGCTTTGCTCTAAAATTTTTCCTCTACTTCTGCCATGATTCATAGATAAAAAATCCAGTTAGCCAATCAGAAAGTAATTACTTCACATCAGTTGTCTAAAAAACAAACAAACCACCCTCTTATGTCTAGCAATGAAAAGGAGCCCTATTCTTTGGGGGAAAAATGAGTTGACATCTAAGGGAACACAAACCCAAAAAGGTTCCTTACAGTACCAATAGCACTGAAGTAAGCTAAAAGTCAAAGTCAATACCATATGCCCATGAATAAATGCTTTCATCTAAGTAGAATTTAAAAATCAAATCATTGAAGGTAGAGTTTAACTCTTAACAAAAGCTTTAACAAATTGTCATTGACTTAATTTTTAAACAGTGTTCACATTAATGGAGTATCATGTGCTATGCAAATGTGGTCCTCATTTCCAGCTTTCTTTGTTTGATTTAATAAGGAACTGCTCAGGTTACAATGGATTTGATGGTCAAGGTGTAGTGCTATGATGCTTTTTGCTTTGCAGAAAGGTCAGTAGGAAAAACTTCATGTTTCTGCACATGATGCTCTTGCCTTTGGAAGGATTGGCAGTCTGCCCTCTATAGTGCAGGATCTGAAATGAGCTGCTTGCAGCAGGAGCTTGAATCAGGGGAGGTAAAATGTTTTCACAGAGGGCAGTTGCAAAGCTATTTGCAGAAGTAATATCATCTCAGTCACAGGTTACTTATCCATTTCCCCTCAGTGAGAAGAAAGACCTAACTGGATGGATCCACAGGATGGATCCAACACATGAAATGAATTTCTGCATTGGAAAGACAAGTAATATTTCTGCACAGGACAGCTTCAGCCTCCCACTCCTGCACTAGAGATTGCAAACAGGGCAGTTATAGCACAGCACTTTGCCTGTCATTGCTTTCTGCCTAGTAGGTTAATAGTCACTTGTCCCAGTCCATGTCTTGGTTCTGGCTCTTGGTTCATCCTTCTCTGTTGAGGGAGGATGAAGATATTGCCAGGGGTCAAACACCTTCAAATAGGTGACACAAAAAGAGGTTTCTCTTTACATAAGTGAACTAAATGTTTCATGAAGAAGTCAGCCAGGTGGTTATTTTTCTCTGCTATTTAAAGAATGAAAATGTCCCTGTCTCTCTGATGACTTCCTGTGGACTTTGTATTTTGTACCACAAAGATTTCTTGGATTTTTTTCGGGCAATATCTTTTTTTTTCCCCTCCTTTTCCCGTTTTTTTAGTAGCTATGATTGTCCTCAGTGTTGTATATCTGAAAATATAGAATCTGTCCCTGCTGTTAGGAGTGCTATAGGAAGTGAGATGCAACAGATGGAAAAAGACAGACTGATGGATTGAGGAACACTTTGACAACACCAGTCAGCCTGACAGTTGGTAGTCTCAGATCATCAGCGTCCTAACAACTGTTGTCAAGCTTCTTGTAGGCACTGCAACAAAGGAAGACTTTAAAGCACATTCTGGAGGAGGAAGATAAGTTTACTTTGCAGTTATTTATTGAAAAATATTATCTTACAGAGGACAGACACACAATTTAACAGTTTAGACAATCAAAGTCAGTGCCACAAATACTCACTTCTATCTGACTGTCATACACAAGTTTATGCAGCCATGCAGCTTATTTTACATTAGCCACATGAAATTCACAATCTGTATTTTAGATCCCTTCTTTCACTCTTGAAGGAAAATTCCCTTACTGGCATATTTTCTAAAAGCTTGATAGCAAAAGAAAATGTTAAATTTCACATTCCCTTTTCATAATGGTAAGAATGCATTAGTTCAAGAGCAGTCAAAAATTTGCACATTTTCCCATTCTACAGGTGATGATGTGGAAATAAAGAGGTCATACAGCATATTCAGTGGGGGGGAAAATTAGCAACTTACAGTGTATGAGTTCAACACACCTCTGGGGTGGTGGAATTTCAGCACTGGAGTTGGTGGGAGGCTTGGGTGTTAAGGTTTTTGGATAAGGAGGGAAAGTTTTTCCTCCTCAGTAAAACTGGACTTCAAAAATTGATGGATGCACACATGTAGTCTTCTAAACCAAGGAACCAAGAGGAGAGAAATTGGAGTCTATGCTGTATAAGCCTATATTTCCATTTTTGTCATGAACAATATTCTCTTCTTTGAATTACCACAAAAATTTCCTGAAATAAATATTTGCTAAAGCAATGATAGTATGGCAAATTGGCCAAGTAGTGCTCATGATGAACTAAAAAGATCTGTACATTCAGCAGTAAATAGGGAATTTCACTGTAATAACGCCAGTTTCAAAATTACCCTGCTTTGTGGATGGTTTAAATTCCCAAACATGTACCAAGTAAACTTGATTTTGAAATATGCAGGCTGTGGTGCTTATGTAAAAAACTGCACAAATTTCATGATTGCATGGTTAAGCATTTAGTTTGATACTTTTGATTGCATGTACACATGCAAATGGAGAGAGGGACAGAGAGAGAAAGAGATACATACCTACAGTGACAGACTCTGTAACTTCAGAGTCCTTGTGAGTTTCCAGTAAAGGAAGGAAAATATAGGAAAAAAAAAAAGAAATATGCAGTCCTTTCTATGGTGGCCTATAGAAAATTGAAAAAATGTCTTTAACCGACTCGCTTTCTCCACAAATGCCCAATCTTTCTCAATTCCAACATATTTTATACTTGAATATTCTCATATGGTTTCTTTTTAGACAGCTCTTTAATATGCTCTTGAAATCTGTTACCCTGCAATTACTAATGCCTTATTATTTCATGAAGCAGTCTTTTTCATTCCCTACATCACATGCTACAGGCAGTACTTTAATACATATCCTCAGCTCCTAGATCTGAGATCACTTCCACATAAATGTGTAAAACTGGCTTGAAAATTCTCTGTTCATGGGTTTTCTATCTTCTAAAGCTCTAATCTGCATTACCAGGGGAAGGACTTTTGGCTGGGCAGGTCTAGTGACAAATGTTCAGGCTGGGGATGTTTGTTATCAATTTTTATACCCAGTGTGTTAATAAGCATCACACTTGTACTAGCAGGTGTGTAGAAAGGGGAGAGGTTTGGTCATTCCTTTTCATTACTTGCCTCTTCAGGGCATGACAGGAAGAGCTTCATCTGTCCTGTTTTTCCTCTTCCATTTGTACTTTAGCCCTGAAACTCACACAAAGGCAGGGAGCCTGCCCCAGGTCTTACAGCTGTAATTTAGCTCAAATCATGCCTGTCTTCCTGACACAGCCACTGGCCTGTGTCTCCAGGACCTGTGCCTACTGACTGCACCAGTAGGAATTCCACCTTGCAGGAGCATTCAGACAAGACCTTGTTGCCTCTTGTTGCCTATTTTCCATCTCTTTCCCAGCTAATGCAGCTTTGCTGGGTGATTCACATTTCACTCCAGCGTTGGGTATCCTGGATTTGCATTATTTTTCTGGCTTTTGAGGGGATGGCTGTTTGCCTAACTCCCCTAAAATATGATCCTTATATGTTCTCATATACTCATATCTAATAAAATTGTATTGCTTTGAATAAGATAGGCAGAAAGGGGAGTAGTTGATTACTTGTTACATTCTGAATGAGTCTGGTGGGAAAATACTGGGGAAGCCTCTGTGACTTTGTCTCTCCTCTGAGTTCTCATATGCCTCAAGGAATACTGCAGAAATGTAACAAGGCAAACAACTTTTTAAATTCTTTAAAACCTATCCATCTATTTAGAGTAAGCTAAAATGTACGTACATTTTTCACTGGAAATTTGACTCTAAAATATCTTATGCCTGACGTAATTTCTTATCTTGTAAAAATATATAATGGTTCATGATCAATGGATATTGCATACTAAAATTGGAGTAACATTCAGATAGATAAAATATCTGATGGTACTGCTGTAGAAAGAGGCCCAGAGATTTCTGAGTTCTGCTCTCTGATCTGTTATCAGCTTGACTCGATATACTTTCTCATTTACAAAATGTTTACTTAGGACTATTAAAAAATGAACTCATTTTGCTGAGTAAATTTCATGTAAGGAATACGTAGTTTGAATAAACAAGGGCTTTTTTTCTATTCTGTTTCCTACTCTCACTACTCAGGAGAATTTGTCAATATATATGAGAGGCTTGTTCCAAATGATTTTGCTTAATTTGTCATTATGCTTGTTGTGAGCATGCTGTACAGTCGCATGTTTTTTGTGAGCATTTCCTGCTTTTAAATTCTGTGGTTTAGGTCCCACTGCATAAAACTTCCTGTAAAGATTTCAAGACTTCTGATTTTCTTCCTTTACAGAGTACAGCTCCCACTGTCTAGCATCATACTGAAAATATTCCTAGCTATTGCAGGATCCATATTGGTCACTTACAATTTGTTTCCCAATGTTTGCATACAGTTTATAATTTCTCTGTATAATTCTGTGGTCTGATTATTTGTAAATATATGCTTCAGTGGTCACAAAATATACAATCACAGGCATAATAAGTGTAGCAAGTTTTCAGTTAATATTCACGAGTGTATTCACCCTCTCCTAATTACAGAATGTCCAGTTCTAAGAATTGTTCTTGGTGCTTCACTGCTTCAGTTATGGTTATATTTGTAGGTCTGAAGCAAAAACACCTGCAACTGTTCTCAGATGGACAATTCTGAGAACAATCTGAATTCATTTGCTCTTAGACATTCCTGCTTCCCTCCGTGCACCGCTCATTCGGGCTACAATAATCACATAGTAATCAAAATCTCTTATTGAGATAAAGACAAATGTAAATACCAAAATAGTGTATGATACCTTAGCTCCATTTCACTAGTGAAATGGGTCATGTGTTAGAGTTTCCAGTGGATATAATTATTTATAATCTTTTATGGAAATTACAGTAAGTCTAAATTGATGAAAAACTGCACACTGGCAAAATGTCAGATTTTTTGCATTTTTAGGAGATTTGCATTAGTTCTGAATCACGTAAAACAGTAAGTACTAAGTTAATTGCTAGGAAACTGCAAATGTTTCCTGGAGAATTCAAGTCACACTCATTTTGTGACATATCTCCCTGGATATTTCAATTATGAATATTATTCCAGCTTTTAAAAAGTAGATGTTTCACCATACTAGTATTTTTTTTAGTGTTTCATTCTTAAATAATTAATTTGTATTCAGACAGTGCTGAGGGTATTTGTCTTTTGAAATAATTCAGCTGCTGTGTTGAGGACTTTAGAAATAGCTATAGTTTTAACTCCTTTTTCTAAATCAAAATATACGTAACAGTTTTCAGGTGTTGACGTGATTATTTAAAAGACCATGATGGGTTCAGATTCACAGCATGGATTTCGTCGAAGTGTTTTGAAGGCATTGCCAAGCATGGACAACGCCATTTTTAAAGAGGGTTGCTTTAGGTGGCCATCTAGTGGTGCAAATTCAGTTGTTGGAAGGAAGGGAGAAACTGGTCTTCGTGTTCCTTCAGGTAAGGTTGAAAGGGTGTGANATAAATTAAACATTATTTTTGTCATGACTGTTTTCTAGTTCTTCATAATGTCTAGCATAAATATTAAAAACCAGATGGAATTTCATGTTGATGTGTATTCATGGAGGCTTAAAATTTCAAAAATTACATCCTACATGTTCTGGACAGTAGAAATAAAGTCTATTCTTAGACCCATATGGTCTCTTGCATCTGCCAATTGAATTTATGTTGTTTTATAAGTTAATTTAGTACCACAGAAAAATTTTATTTGCAACTGCCCTAACAGCAGTCAGTTTTGAGACTGGCACAAGCCAGATTTGTTCACACTCAGCCAGTTTTGCTTATATATAGATGATAAAAGATGCAAGAATAGCAAGATTGACTCTGCAAAGTGAAAATATTGTTTCACAGTAATCAAGGAGGCTGTAGGCACTGCTTCCCCAACAAACCTATAAAATCTTGGAAGTGTTGCACAATATTGATTTTTTTTTTCCTTAAAACTGTGTGATGAAGAGGCAAGAGGGCTAGACTTCATGTGTGTAAATCATACAATCTTAAAAATCAAGAGATCTCTTCTTCCTGTAGAATTTTTTTATTGAGAGAGAGATGTGTGATTGTTCAGCTGGGACTTCACAACTGCTGCTGATTTTGTTGGAGGAGCGGCTCGCACGGCTCAGAAATCAGCAAAGCTGCCAGCCTTTGAGATAAGCAACTGTGTTACAGTTATTATGTGTGTTAGCTCTGCGCTGTGCGGAGGGAAAAGCTGCCCAGGGAGAGCCCCGCTTTGACCTTCGTGGCCCTTGAGAAACGACTCAGTGCACACCAAGGGCAGGCCTTGGTGAAAAGGAGCATGCTGAGAGTGACTTCATGAGCCTGCAGGGGAGGAGCACTGTGGTTTTCCCGGGTGGAGAATTGCAGTTTTGCACAATTCTGGGTCTAGGGGGAGAGTTCACGGGGAACAGCACAGTGGCATAGAGGGGGGATGGCAGAGGTGGGCCTGCAGCATGGGTGAGATCAGCTAGGAGCTGATGTGTGTCACTGCCCTCATGTGATAAAAACCAGCTCTGTTTTGTATTAAATGTGAAACTATGGGTGCCTGGAAGGAAAAGGAAGAAATAACAGGAATGTCTGGTGATGTCCTTTAAGAAGAAAGGCTACTTGGAAGAAGGTTCAGCTTGATCCTTTTTGGGAGCCCAGAACAGATGCTGTGCAGTTGGGTCCTGACAGGTCCAGGGTAGGGAATCATTAAGACAGATGGGGAGAGTCAGGTAGCAGCTGCTGTGTACAGCCTGCTATCCCCCAAGCACTGTCAGGTTTCTGAACAGAAAGCCATGTGGTAGCTAACACTGCTGAGGCATGTGGCTTTAACCTCTCTCTCAGAAGGGCAATAGATGTAAGAGTTCTGAGAGTTTGTGACTGTACAGAGGGATTTGAGACAGTTCTGAAGCTGCAGGTGAATCAGATGGATAGCACTATGAGACTGAGTTCCCTGGGTTTCTGGGTTTGGTGGGGATTTTGTGGTTTGGGGTACATTTTTTGGTGTACGGGGGGAGGGGACATAGGAGGATTCTGTCGTTGTTTGTTTGGAGTTCTTCTTGCGGTTGCTTTAGAGAAGTTCAAGATGTTCCAGAGCTTGAATCAATTCAGAATCATATGATTTATCATTGAGATTCCTTAATGATTGGTATCACAAATTGTGTTACTTGTCCTGTAGCTTCCATCTCTAGTGCATTTCCATTTTATGTGTGAGTAATGACAGGATTTTCCTGGTAATCCAAGCAAGACTCTTGCCCCCTTGCTCCCTTTCCCTGATTTTTTGTTCATCCAGGTGCATTGTTCTTACCCTGAAGGAACTGATCCTTGAATGAATTGTCCAGCTTTCTTGGACCCCTCTTCCACACAGAGCATGTTCCCATGGGATTCTTCCAAGAAGATCCCCATTTAGGTCTCCTGAAATCCGTGCTGAAATCTCCTTGCCTAGTACTGAGCTCCACAAGCTCATGGTCACTGCAGCCAAGGCTGGCTCCAACTTCCACACCTCCAAGGCCTTACCTTTGTGTCAGAATAAGGTCAAACAGCACACCATTCCTTGTGGGGTCCTCCACTACTGTGTCAGGGAGTTGTCATCACTGCTTTTCAGGAAACACCTGGGCTGTTTGTGTTTGGTTGTGTTGCTTCTCCAGCAGAGGCCGTGGTAGTTAAATTCCCCCATGAGGGCCAGTGCCTGTGGCTGTGAGGATGCTTCAGGCTGCCTGTAGAAGGTCCCACTTCCTCCTCCTGATCAGGCAGCATGGAGCAAACACCCACAACATTGTCACTCTGCCCTGGGTTCTCTGACAGCCTTCTGGATTTAGATCAAGACAGTGGGGATGATGGCCAGTCTCCTGTGAAATGTGCTACAGGAGCTTAATGACTCCAGTGAGCCAGAAGCTGTGGAAACATGCCACACATAAAAATGGTATATTGTCTCCTGGAACTGCTGTGATTCAGTAATAGTTCTTTAAGAAGCGTGATTCTTCCTGACTCAGCAGTGCTACACCTTTTGCCACTTTGTTCTCATTGACTGGAGTCCCAAAGTTGCCTTAACAGAAAAACAAACACCATGGCACACCAAAATATATCTTTAGCAATGCTTTTGTTTACCCTCTGAATGTTCAACTGTTCTCCTGAGAAGAAAAAGCTTTTTTTGGCTTTATGCTCTGTAGTATCTTTTTGCCACACAAGAGCAAAGTAAGTAAGTAGAAGAGAAAATGTTAAAGAATGTAGCAGATGTGTACCTGGCTGGAAGCAAAAAGAAATGTCTGTTACTAAGCTATTATTGTCATAACTGTGGTATAACCAAGTATGTAATAATTATCTATAAGCATTCTCCAAAACCAATACAGGAGGTTTAACTTGAACATTTATTGTGATACTTCATCCTGTACTGCAACTATAAAAAACACTAGCAGAAAAATGTGATCTAATTTTGTAAAATCTAGAGCAGGAACCATAAAAGGCTCCTTCCACACACTGACCTACCCCATTATAGCTGTAAAAATGAGAATGAAGTTTGAACCTTACTTGGCACAGTTTGCATTATTTATTCTTTCTGTGCATGGTCTAGGTTTTTTTCATCTATATCTCATATTCTGTTGCTCTCTACTAACTGCTCTTTACATTTCTAATGCCATTTCTTTGTACATTATGTGCTTTAAGATAGCTCTCCTTCACTAATTAAAATAACTGCCTCTGTTAAAATATTACTGCTTTAAGTAAAGTGAATAGTATGCTGATTAGAATAATTCATTATAATGCCAGACCAAAGGGAAGCATAACCTTTTAGAGTCTGAAGTAAAAGCAGAGATGGCAGTACTTAAACTCTTCCCTGACTAGCTCTGCTCTAGCAAGGCTTCCTCCTGACTCACTTCAGCAGTGTTGCAGAACAAAAGTGCCTTTGGTGCCTGGCAAACATGTAAAGGTTCAGGCTTTGCAACCTGCTTAAGGCCGAGTAGCTGCTGAGAGTTAACAAATACTGGCTGTGTCTGTACAGAAAGACTCATGGTGAAGAACACCTTAATCTAGTTTCTTGATAACTAAGTTAAAATAATTGGGAAGTGGGAAAGGGACTTTTGTGGCTATCCTTGACTTGCACAGCCAGGGGCCTCAGTGGCATCTTATGATGGGAAGGATGCATGCCAAGGCAAGGTTGCAACTGCATTTTTGAAATCAGAAACTTGAATGAGAAACTTCCCTGCCTGAGTGATGGTGCTGAGTTTGCAACTTCCTGAGCTGTGCCTAGTATAGCCCTCACCCCCAATATTGTAAAACTTCCAGTGATATGTTCTGAATAATGTTTAAATACAAGAAATCCTACTGATAGGGGCAGTTAAGGAGTTAGCTAATAGCTGCTAGATAAGTACTGCTTGTTTAGGTATTTAAGGAACACGTTGCTGACGG
>VZRX01011515.1:47836-60588 GCA_013398075.1 Notiomystis cincta | reverse complement strand
CGAGGCGGCAAAGGTGTCTCTGGAAGGGAGAGCCACCGCGGCCACGCTGCTGATGCTTCAGTGAGGGGGACCGCTGGCTCATCCCACGGCAGACCTTGGCCCTCGGGTGGCCCGTAGGGACTTTCTGAGCCTGGCAGTGCCCATGGCTGCCGGCCCTGGTTGGCAGGCAGAGGGTGCAGAGTTGGACCGGAATGTACTGGGGGCTGCCAGCACTTGGCAAAGAAGAGCTATTTTGCAGCACAAGCCCCACTTTTCTCTCCCTGGGTGGGATGAAAGCTGGAGAGGGCTTCCCCTCTGATGGACAGGGAACACGAGTGCCCTGTGCCATCCTTGTCATCCAGCGTGCCAGTGGCATGGGGTTTTCCCAAGCTCCTCCTAACTAGCATCAAGGAAAACAGCTTGCAGCCAGGTCAGGCGAATATGTGAAAGGGATTGGGAGTGACATAACAGCTTTCTGCCCAAAGCACTGCACCACAGCTCCACTGGGTTGGCCACAAACTAGCTCCTTTTTGAGCTGTGCCCGGCCACCAAGAGCTGGAAAAGCCCAGCCATGCTCTTGAGAGGAACTGGTGGCCTGTGGGGAGCTCTGCCCTGGAAGACAGAAACATATTTAACCCTGGAAGATGAAAGCAAACTCAGGCTAAATTCATATTCAGCAGCAAATTCTTTGGAAAAGAACACTGCACAGCACAGGAATGCTGGATCATTTGACTCTGTAATGGAAGTCCACTCCAAACCCTCCTCCTACTAAACATCAAGCTGATTTTATCTCTTCTTGCAAAACCCTCTTTCAGCATTAACTGACCCACCTCAGACACTTGGGCCACTCATATTTATGTGTTGACTCTGCTTGAGTGTTGCTACATTTCTGCCTTTGGCAATGGAGCCACGCAGCCGTCCTGAGCTGGGCAGTCCAGCTGCATGCCATGCACTTTGACCAGTCTTCCCACCTCCACTCCACTGTCCAGCTAATGCTTTTGTCTGATGCAGTCAACCAGTGCCCATGAGAGCACTCAGAGTACAAGCAACACCCCAGGGAGAGACCCAGTGGCAAGTCCAGCTGCCCCTCTGTGCTGGTGACTTCTCAGAGCACCAGAGAATGAGAAGCACATGGAGCTGGACACGTATTCCCACCCACACCCACCACCCTCGCTGCTGATGTTTCCCTGAATTAGTAACAACACAAAGAAAACTCCAGGTAGAGTTTAATGCCAGTGTAGGGAGAAACAACAGCTGGAAAGGAGGGAGCACACAAGACACAGTACTTGCTTTCGAATAACCCTTCAACCTCAGGGTAATTACTGCTGTGGTGTTCCGAGGAAAACAAGGTCAGGAGGAGGAGAGTGCAGGGCAAGATTCCCAGGGCTGTGCACAAGCAACTAGGACAAGGGTGTTTGTTCAGCCTTTTGAGGGGCTACTGCCTGGATTAGAGAGAATGCAAGACCCAGAGGGAGCTGCAGAAAAAGCATCAGCCTCTCTAAAAACAGAAAGCAAAATGTTTTCCTTCTGTCCCCAGAGGCATGAATGCCAATGTCCTGAGGAACATGCATGGGAAAGGATATTAAAAAGCGAGCTGTGGAGGCCAGATGGAGCAGTGCTCTCCACAGGGACGATGCTTCTTGCAAGTACCAGTGCTCTTTGAACAGAGACCTGCGATGGAGAGCGGCATCCCACGAGAAACTACAGTTGGGAAGCATCTCTACTGTCCCAGCTGGCAGAGGGATGCTCTGGACATGGGAGGCAGAGAAGAGAGAGGAACAACCTGTCAAGGACAGAGAAGAAATGAGGAACAGAGACAGCTCCCACAGGCAAACACCACACCCGGGCTCCTACAGCCGCCAAGTTTTTACAAGGGATGGCTCTACTTGAAAGAGTTGGGAAGGTCAAAGGTCAGACATAATTTCACTCCCTTCTGCAGGGACTACTTTGGCCTTGCTATAGCAGTATTTACCACTGGGTTTGGTTTCTTCTGCGTGGAGATGTGCCAGATTCTGCTGTGTGTAACCCTTTGCAAGCTGTGCTGATAGCAGATAGCCTGTTCCCGTAGCTGGGGTGATAAAGAGGAAAATAGGTGGTGATGGGGCCATGCATTTCTCTGATGCAATCCTATTTCTTTTCCAGCTTATACAAAGGTGTTTTCCTATGACCAAGAGAGGCGAACAATGCACAGGTGATCCATTGCCCAAGCATAAAGCCCCCATCTGCCATAAAACTGACCAGGGTGCGTCTCACTGCTGATGAATGTGCAGTGACAGCTTTGGTATCAGCAGAGTTTTTTGTTCCTTCCCTCCACTCCCTCTCAGACACTCCCAGGACCTCTGCCCACCACAATCAGGTAGCAAAGATGCCCCTCCACCCCCAGCAAAGTCCTGCTCAGCCCTTGAATAGATCTTTTTTTGGGTAGCAGCTCCTATTGTTTCAACTATCTGTCCTGTAAAGGAGTTCACTGGCTTAGGTCTATCTCAGAAGAAAGCTGTTACACCCCAGAAGGATTCCCCTCCCAAAACGCTCCCACAACACTCCTTACATGCTTTTCCTCTCCCACCCCAGTTTTGAGAGCCCCCCAAAATCCCTGGCAGAGGCTGCCAGCCCCATCCTTTGCAGGCATTACTCTTTTTTTAGAGTTCAAGTTGTGGTTCGGGCCACAGCACAGATCCTGGGGAAGTTTCCTGCCACGTGGGATCAAACCTCCCATCCTGCCACACGTGTTAGCCACTCTGAGTGGGAAGGAGAAATGATCTGCAGCACCACAGCAGTGGATTAAGTCCCAGTCTGCTCTTAATCCCTCTAACAGGATAACCAAGGGCTTGTGCCAGCATCTCTAACCTCCTGCAGCCCCAGCCAGCGTCACTGCCTGCTGGCCTACCAGCACATGGTTTCCAATGGCTGCAGAAGACATCCACGGGATGGGACAATCCTTGCATGTAGCCAGACTTCTCTGCTTAGTTTCTTGAGGAACAAAAGGCTTCCACACTCTCTGCCCTTTCCACCAAAAGGGCAACAGTTTCTTTAACACAGGCTGTAGACTTAGGGATGCTAATGTTTAGGAATCAAGAACTTCAAAACTAATCAAAAAACCTAGATACTGAATATCCTTGGGGCATGGAAAGCTCCATAAGGCTACTGAGCACTCTCAGGATATCTAAAACTTTCTGATTTAAAAGGAAGAAGGCAAAGGGCAGCACCATCCCCTGGTTTTGCTCCACTGCCCACTGCTGATCCTGTCAGAGCTCAGATGAGATTTCAGCCAGTTTAACTTCAAGTCCTTTGCTCTAACCTAAATAAACAAGATTATACCCAGCTTAGAGGTAGTGTGTCTGTGTAAGGTACTTAATATAAGCACCTTTATATAACCCCCCTCTCTGAATCCTTGCAGTCTTTAAGGATTTATCCATGCTTATCTCCAGCAGAAAAGGTATTGCCTTCATCTTCACTTGGCAGATGGGAAACCAAGGGCTGGAGGGGCTCAAGGGAAGAACATATCTCCCTTTATTTTGTCCATCCAAAAGCTAGACATGCAGGCTTGGCCTCTTACACACACTGCCTCATCAGCCAGTGGTAACAGCACCACTTCCAAAGGTAATCTGTAAATGCTACAGCAGGAATTACCCTGGGAAATACCTGTCTCCTCACTGGTGATGGATTAGCACTGACCTCGGGCCAGGATTAAACCCCTGTGTAGCAGTGGTTCCCTGTGGTGCTCATCTCAGAGCACTGCCCAGGACAGATGGAGCACAGTGCACATCCCAGACTTGCCTTGTCCTCTGCAGCCTGTTGCTTGGGAGCACCAGCCTGTAACAGGAGCCCACACTCCGTGGTACACCAGGTGCACAATCGAAACCTCTGATGGATTAGAAGCTTCAAGCAGCCTTACCATTCCTGAGCACTGAGCTGATACCACAGGAAGATAAGCCATGGCTCTTGTTCTTTTTCAGGAAGCTCTTTGAAAGCTCCTGCCTTGACACAAAGCACTAAATTGTGTACTTGATAGCTTTATAATCCAGGTTCCTCTGATAACCCAGGTTTCTGTAGCAGGTTTCTGATCCTCACCTTGTTATCACGCTCACAAGACCCTTTCTTACTCAAGCCACCATTGGTTCATGTGCTTCTGGCATATGTTTGATGGAAGGTCCTCCAACGCCTGCAGGGCTTAAGGGAAGCTCACAGTCTGATTAAGCACGAGGCCTGATGGCACTAATGCTGTATGAATATGGAACAACACTAATGAACTCTAACAAGCTAGACCACAGGGTTTGTTTGCAAGAGCCCAGAACCTGTCCTACCGGCTGGTGGAGAAGAGGCAGTTTGCTCATTACTGCACACTCCCCTCCCGCCCATCCATGCCAAGAGAGGCTCTGCCCAGGTGGAGGCCTTATTAATTTGTAAAGCTGTCTTTTGATCTCTGTATCTCGAAGCATAATGAGAAGGTTTGAACTCTGCCCGTCCCACCCTCTCCGTACCTCCCACTTGCTCTGATCCCTCAGAAAATGGCAGGCAAGGGGAGAGCTGCCACAGCTCTAGGATTCACTTCTTTGTGGCCTTCTAAAACACACTTCAGTAGCCACAACCATGGCTGATGTGGCAGGAAAGCACCAGTCTCTGCACACCTTCCTCTCTCACACAGACACGTGACCCTGTGAGGGAATCCAGGGTGATCACAATTCAAAAGCAGCTCCTTATTCCCTTGGTTTCCCCAGGCCAAAGCAGCTCTCGGGGGCCACCTGGAGTCACTTGTGCCCCTCGGTGGAGAGGCTGGTGACCACTGATGCAGGATGTTGGCTCCTGTAGGACCTCTACTCTGGAAGGCAGTTCCTGGTGACTGGTGCCTTCCACTGGAGCTGTTGCAGGAGCTCCTGTGCTGGCAAAGAGCCATACATCCCCCTCATCCTGTGACCCATCAGAGCCTCCCCCTTATGATTCAGTCTCTCTCCCATCCTGGATCAATCCTGCACTGCTGGCACACCAGCTGAAGCTCCTTCTCTACCACTTCCTGCCCCTTGGGCTGCAGCCTCCAGAGCCGCAGCGGAAACCGCAGCAAGAGCTCGTTTGGCGCTGCGGTCTGTGTCCAGGAGAGCCGGCTCAGCCACTCAGTTACTCCTCTCCCATGGCTCCTCCTTCCCTCAAAAGGAAACAACCCAAGCTCCAAGCCAGACGTGTCCCCAGTGAAAGCCATCTGTCCGAGCCACCGCCACGGTCTCACCGGGCTCTTGCCTGCTCAGTGTGTCCAGCCCTGCCATGGAGAAGCGCACGTAGCCGGGCCCAGGGGCAGCACGCGCCCAGGGACACGAGGCTGGAGCGGGGATGCCACGGGACTGCCGGGCAGCTGGGTCCTCCCCGAGCACTCTGCCTGGGGCTGTGCTACCTCCCTTCTCAGCAGCGACAACAACTTCCAGGCGAGGAGCCAGCTGATAGCTCTGCACATCCACAGATGTCTCCGTACAGTTCCCATACACGCTGTTTGGAGAGCAGTGAAGAGATCCTTAGAAGAAACAAGAGTGGGCTGATGGGCAGGGGTATCCACCCATCTCCCCTACCTGCTTCACAAATTTCCTCCAAGGGATATTTCCTAGTGCTTAGTTGTGTGACCCTTGTAAAGTCCCCCAAGTGTTCCTTTCTCCCTCCCTGCCAGGAGGTTTATACTAGCATGTTTTTACAACATGCATTCAGTTATTCATACTCCATACGTCCTCTGCAGTCACCCCTCCTTCTCAGTGGGATCTCCCATCACATCAACTACTTTGTCCAGCCTCCAACAGAGCCTTTATTAGAGCATGAACCCATTTGCCTTCTGCCATCAACTCCCCCTCTAGGCATTTTCACATTTCACTGTTCCCTCTCACCTCCTTGTCCTGCCCCACGGGTCAGCTAACAACAATAGATCTCACCTATTCTGCATTCTCCCAGTATTCTCGGAGAGTTAAGCAGCTGCTGCTCCTGTGCTGAGTCCCTGCATGTCACCAGCTGGCAGTGGGCTGCTGGCCCGAGAGCCCCAGCAGTAAAACCAGTGACCTTCACTGCAGACATCCAGAGTAGACACAGAGACACAGAACATGTGGGTTCAACAGCCCCTCAGCTCCTAACAGGGCTTTGCATCCGACCAGAGCATTCCCTTTGGTCCATGTTCTGGGCCGGGTTTGTTTGTATCTCTTGGAGATGTCCCCCAGGGACTTACTGGATGCAGCCCCAGGAGCTCCTCTGGCATGTGTGGTGGGGCCAGGGCGGTTATTAGGGGCTTGTGTGGCAATCCGTGTCCAATTTAGGAAGCTCTCTTCCACCCTTGCTAACCTACCTCAGGACCAAGGTAGAAAACAGAAGGGAGATCACCTGCATCAAGATCTGATGTGGCTCATTTCTGTGAGCAGGGCTGGCTTCTTGACACTGCTCACATGAAAGAACCCCACAACCTCCCCACGGCCCAGAGGGAGGTGCAGTCCCTTTAGCTGTGAATGGCACTCATTTGCAGTCTCCCTCCTCTGTTGTCTGCCTGCCGCTTCTCACTTTCAGTAGGTTGTTTTCTGCAGGACCTGAGAAGGTATCTACCTGTGCTTCCTCCTGCTGGAGCCGCGCCTGCACCTGCGCCGCAGCTGCTGCAGGCGGGCAGGGAGAGCAGCTCTGCAGCTCTGAGGACGGTGACCCCACGGCAGCCGGGGCAGCGGGGCCGTGTTTGGCAGAGCACGTGCACGTTCGCTCCTGCTGCCTGTGGGTCCTGGCAGGCTTTCCAGGGAGCAGCCCTCGGCTCACAGAGCTGCTTGTTCGGGAGCATGTCATGTTTTTGCCTGGTCTTGCAGCTGCCTGTCAGCTGCTGTACAAACACGGCCCTGTCTCCCGCGCTCCCCCCGGCCTCTTCTCGCTCCTCGGCTCTGCTCTTTGCGGTGCTCAGGATTAGCCACACCTCAGCTGGGTAAACAGGAGCTGATCTGCCACATTGGCCCGGGGCTTTGCATCCTCAGCTGCCACAAGCAAGAAATGCTCCTTTATTTTTCTCCCAACTAAATCTCCCTTTCATCAGTCAGCAGATCTGAAGCCCTTAATTGAACACAGCAGTGGATGTGATCCTCTGCACTGGTTTTATCTTCTATTTTCTTTCTTTATCCTTCTATTCCCTGCTTTTGTTCCACTCAGCTTCCTTATCTTCTGATCTGTTCCTCATTTTCTCACTCCTTTTCCCCACTCCTGTCCCCTTCTTTTTGCTTTTACACCCATCTGAGAAAAGCCAGCCTTCCTTTCTATATGTCACCTTCTGGGTGCTAAATAATGAACTAATTAACTATTCTGCTCTGAAAACAGCCCTGGAGGTTGTTCGTCACTACAGCCAACACCTTAGTCTTCATCTCAGCTCAGAGGCAGCATTTCCTGCAAATTTTTACCTGGCTCTCAAGGGATGCTGAGCAGAGGAGGAGGACGACACCCATTCCCTGCAGCACAGCACCCTCTAGCCTCCGCCGGGGTGGTAGCTCTTGGCTGAGCTGGCAGGAGGAAGGACCTTCACCATCATCACCCAGCCGCGCATCCTCCCGTCCTGCCACACTCCCTGCATGCCCAGCCCTGCTCCCTGCATGCCCAGCCCTGCATAACTCCGACAAAATCCTCCTGCAGCATTACTGCCAAATGCCAGGATGGATTTCATGGGAACTCTGGAGGTCAGAATCTTAAAGCTGGTCTGCTCTGAGGAGACGTGTGGCAAATCAGACGTCATTTCCCCAAAGTTGAGACATCAGTGTTGCAAGCTGGAGCCTGCAATGAGCCAAGGTGAAGTCAGCCTGGAGAAGGGGTCATTACACAGTGTCAGCAACGCTGTTTATTTCCTCCAGCCCATGCAATACTCTAACTCAGAGGTGGTACAAAGGGAAGTGCTGCTCCTGCAGAGCCACACAGAGTCAGAGAGGAGTGCAGTAGCTCTGCAGTAGCTCTGTTTTCTTGGCACACTGATCTGCAGCCACTCCTGCAGCCTTCCAGATGCCTGTGCATGGAAAAGGGTGGTCACCCCCAGCTCACCTCTGGCCATGGGGGCAGACCTTCCCCGCTTCGTTGTGAGTGCCAGTGCATCTCCAGTGAGCCATCAGGCAGATGGAGATGCTCTGGATTAGCTTTCCATCCCAGCCATCCCGCTGCTCCTTGCAGCTTCCTGCTCACCTACCCACCCCATCAAACCATGCTCCAGTGGACCCCACCAGCCTCACCCACAACCCACCTCCCTGCACCAGCATCAAGCTCGTTTCCCCTCACCCCTGTTTTCCTTCTACTCCTCCAGGAAACAGAGCTCTGGCTCTCTGCTCCCAAATACCATCACTCATTCTTCCAAAACACAACTGTAAGCATTTCTTTTGTACTCACCATCATCCAAACACCATTGTGTTCTCTCTCCCTCCTAGATCTATCCCAGTTCCTACTATTTTGGCACAAGGCAGTAGGTTCTGCCTCCACTCAATTTATTTCCATAAATATTGCTCTCTAGGAAAAGGCCCTTCCCCATTTCTCAGGCAATACTAAAATTTGGATTTTTACAAGGGGCTGCTAATCCCATTGTTCGGTTCACTGAGCATTTCAGTTTGCAGGATTGCAACCCTGCATTCTCCTGAGGCACCACTACTTCTATGGAAACTTTTCCACAGAAAGCATTTCANCCAAGGCGTCCATGAAAAAAAAAAAAAAAAAAACCAAACATAAAACTGTGGCCTTAGCAGACTCCCTTGCCAGCTTTCTGAGGCGGGACAATCACAGTCTTTCCAGACTCCAACCTCGGGAAGACACTACAGTGGCAAATGTCAGACAGACCACTTGGGATTAAACAGAAGACCAGTGGTTTCCTTTATTCAGCATGACATCTTGGAAACACTCCAGGAGAAGCTCATACATCCTCCTGGCTCTAGTACATCCATTTGTCTGAATCCACCCTGCTTTCCCTCAGAGATGCCTCCTCTCCCTGCTCTCACTACCTGCCACTCTGATGCCACCTTCCCTGCACAGAACCCCCCTGCTTCTGCAGGTGGCTTTAGGGGCAGGTGCCACACCAAAGCATTGCCTGGCTCCTGCAGCTCTATCTTAAGTTACCAAAATGTGTGAAAGGGGCAGAAACAGCTCTAAGTGAACAAGAGGTGGCATTAGAGGTGACTGCAGGGAACAGGTCTGCTCAGCATGGCAGCTTTTGGTGCAGAAGGTATTCTGAAGGTAGGAATTTCACCTAACCGGACTCCCTGGAAAATTCAGTAGTGTTGTGGCACAGATTCCTGTCAGGGAGATACAGATGGATCCTTCTCCCAGACCACCGAGTCTGATTGTGGAGCCAGGCACGGTTCAAATGCCATGGAGCAACAAAAGCAGGATCAGCAGCACTGCTGATGCCAGGGAGTGGTTTTCAAACATCTTCCTCTGGCCAGCAGCTGTGGCTGGATGTGGGATAAAAGCAGTGAGCTGGCTGCTGGGAATTTGTGGACAGAAGCAGCAGAGCACAGCCTGGTAAAGTGCTCAGCTCAGTGGCATTTCTCTTTTGGCCTACAGATATTCGGGAATGCAGTGCCCATCTGCTCAGTGAAGCTCTCTGCATAAGCAGCCTGAGCCCTCTCGGGTTTGGGAGAAAAACAAAAAAAGTGAGTCAGAAAGACTCTAGCAATGGCCTTCAGCCATTAGAGGAGAGCAGAGCCTGTGGTCTAGAGGGGAGAAAAAGGTGGACAGCAGTACCCAGCAGGGGTGAGGTCAGTCGCTTCAGTGCTATAATTAGGAAATAAATAGCATGCTAAATAAATGCAGAGTAGAAGCTATTGAGGAGCGTGACAGAGCTGGAAGTTGGCAAGGAGCAGCTGAATGAGAATGTGATGGAAAAATACTGATCAGGTGGGCCACGTGCCACCTCCCCAGCTGGTTTGCATGATGCAGCCCTTCTCCCATCCCTGGCACTTGCCTCTGCACATTGCCAGCTCCTCAGGACAGAGGCTGGTCTATTTAGAGCTCTGCAAAGTGCCCATTACTCTTTTAGACACCATTTTCAGAAAATATGTAAGAGTCCGAGGAGCACAGTGCCTCCAGATCCAACAGGCTCGGGAACAGCACGGCTCTGCAGCCCACGAGCCAAAGCCTCACTGGCACTGCAGGGAAGGCAGAGCAGGAGAAGAGGAAAAAGCATTGCCTTTATTTCCATCTGCACAGCTTTTTTGTGCTCACATGTCACTGACAGGCACTTTGCTTATTTTCAGCTGGCAATCAAACCCTGCCTAAGAGGTGTTTTCCTTTTTGCTCCTGCTACACACTGCCAGAGATGAACACCCTGATGTTTCCTCTGGGGTGCAAAGTCCGCGGGAGTCCTTCAGCACACGGCACCTTTGCTGAGCTGGAGAAAAGCTGGGCCGGGGGAAATGAAGCAGAAAAAGAGTTCAGAGTTCCTTGTGGCAGCAACAGCCAAAAGAGAGAGGGATGTGAAGAACAAAAGATGATTGTCACCACCGTGTTACACGGGGGTGTCTCGGGCTGGTTCAGCAGCACGTGGAGTTCTCTCTGCCTGGTACCTTTCCAACTGCTGCATTTAAAAAGGTGGAATTTTCACCAGTCTTTTTTTGGCCTCTCTGTACAGAGGTAATTGCCTGCCCAGAGCACAGGGCAAAGCTGCGTTCTTCCTGTGCTTGCAGTTTCCAGCACAGACATTTGTCCCCTTTTGCAGCAGCCACTCTACTCAGAAGAGGGATCCTCTCCAAAGCATCAGGGTGTTTCTGGACACTCCCATCCTACCTCCCAGCAGTAACAGCAGGCAGAAATATCTGCTGGGCTGAAGCAGCTAAATCCCTTCCTAGAAGGCTGGAAAAGAAGCTGAGCTCTTTCCAGCACTCCTCCTTTGGGGATGGCTCAGGCTCCCGCTCGGATGGCATTTTGTGAGCATGACCTGTTTACTGCGAGTGGCACAGCCTTGCTCCCGCCCAGAGCGCTCCACCCACGGCACAGGCACACAGCTGCTCCCAGCACCAACCTGCAGAGCCCCCAGCACATCGGCCAGAGCGACTCCCCACACACTCAGAGGAAGGGCAGCTCCCTTCACAAGCCACGGCTCACGAGCTGCTTTAACAGCCCAAAGTCGGATTTGCGTTCCCAAACTGCGCTCGCTTCCTCCCAGACATCCCTGCTCCCACACCACAGGGTGCAGCTGGAACCCCTCAACACTGCCCAGATTAAAACACCAATGATTTGCACTGTTCTTCCCTCCCTTCCTGGAGACACAGCACCTTTTCCATCACTTCCCTTCTTGCAGTAAACACAGCTCAGGATTTTGGCTCCTGCTGCCACAGCCACCTGTAAATTTATGCTGCCACCTCTTCAGTGTTCACCTCTCCCAGCAAGTTTGGTTTGCTTTGGTTTGTGCCAGGTCCATAACAAAGCTCTCTTCTAGCTGAGCTTCTCTCAGGTCTGAGAAATCTCCAGCAGTCTCAAGGACTTAAAATAAAACCTTTGCCTAGAGGCTCTGCTCCGGTTTGAGGTGAGTTTTCCTGCCCAGATCTGTTTTTTCCTGCCTGGATCAGATGGTGAAGGAGCTAAGGTACACCTGGAATCAATTGGACTGCAATTTTCTGTAATCAAACTCAAACACATTCCTCAAATACTTAGTTGAGTCTGATACCGGATGTTTATCTGCTCAGCCTATCTGTTAACTTGATCACAGGCATAACTCAGCTGCCTTGAGACACAGCAAACCTCAGCCTAGCTGAGCCACTGACAAATTTAGCAACCATAAACCCTGGGTATTTCCACAAGGTTAATTAAAAGATAACGAATACAACTCAGTTTGACTGAGTGCTGTGGGATCACACCTGTAGCAACGTGGAGGAGAGGAGGATGCTGTTTGTCCTGCCACCCTCCTTCCAGCAGCTCCCTCTCTGCCCTTAGCCAGCACTCCTTCCTCCCCTGTGACTCAGGCTACAGCAGTTACTCATCCCTCCACGCACACAGCGCCCTGGAAAATGTGACTTGCTCCTTGAGAGCTTTCTCCACGCAGGAAGCTCCAACACCCAGTAAACAGAGGAAACAAAATATCTGAAATGAGAGGAAGGATTTTTCCATCCAGTTATATAAAGCAACCATTAACACAGCTCAGAATGGTGGATGTTACCAACAACATAAGGCATTGCCCTTTTAGAAAAAAAAGTAGGTTTACGAATATCGCATTGTGGACAGTTTTTCATCTTATTTTCCTCCAGTGCCTTCCAGATGTGGCAGGGTCCATCTACCTCCAGACGGATTTCGCTGTCCCCATCACACACCCCACCTGGTGGGGCAATGCTGAGCACTCCGAGGGACCAGGGAAGACCCTTCGCTGCTGCTGGTCCAGCCCAAGGGTGCTCCCAGCGTTTGCCACACAGAGCTGCCTGTGTTCCCATCATAAACAAACCCTTTCTGGTGACAGAACAACCCAGGCGTGTTGGAAGGCACAGCCACCATTTTTAACGTTCCAAGACACTGTTTCTAAACGACGCAGTGTTATGTAACCACCACCTAGCACCGGGGTCACCACACGGCTCATCGGCGGCCTGGAGGGATTCTCGGCCCTCACGACCACCGAGCTCCGCGTCACTGAGGAGGAGCACCGCGTCCTTCCTCTGGGGCCGCTCCCCGGGCTGCCTCCCCCACGTCACGGCTGCTGGCCCCGGAGGCAGGAAGCGGCGTGCAGGGAACTGAAGAAGCAGCTGAGGCGGCTGAGGCTGAGGCCGCGCCCGTGCCCGCCCGTCCCCACCCCTCAGCGCCCGCCGCTCCCCGGCCCCGCTCCGTCATGGCCG
>VZRX01011515.1:0-47602 GCA_013398075.1 Notiomystis cincta | reverse complement strand
ACTGGTGTGGGAGCGGGCAGCGCGTCCTGCGCTCGCAGGGAGGGCGGGCCGGGAGGTGCGAGCGGGAGCCGAGTGCGGAGCCAGGAAAGGTCCCTGAGGGAGGGAGGGAGGGAGGGAGTGAGTGAGAGAGAGCCGGGGGTTGTGCCCCTGTCAGGACTCGCTGCTCCCTCTGACGAGGCGCTTCCCTGGCGCTCACGCTCCAAGGTGCCGATCCTGCCACGAGCATCTCGCCTCAGCTGCAGATGTGTCGCTGCCTGCCGTGTCCCCGCTCGTTACTGTGGTGGGGCTGCGCTCCGTCGTGCACAGTCAGGTGTAACTGCTGCTCCCCTCCAGCGCAGGACGTGTCGATGTGTCCGTCCCAATTGATGAGTTATAGCTGCTGAGCTCTCTCCTGAGTCTAACTTGTTTGCAGAGGTACGTCAGGAGCAGCTTTATTCGTGCAGTTATGGCTGCAGGGATTGCATTCTGCCCTTGCATTCTCATGGAGGTTGCCTCAGAGAATTCATGACAGCTTCCTCTTATTGTTGGTGAACAATTGTCACTGGTCTGGCAAGTACTGAAGATTCCTGTCTGCCTCTTAGATTGCTTTTTGGCTTTTGTAGCACTGGTGCTTCCTTCTGTAGCAAATGGTCCTGGCTTGTTAGTCAGCTAACTGGTACAGTGTGTTCATCCTACATGCCTTATTTATCAATTATTATCATGCTCAGCCATGTTCATAATATTGCTTAGGTTGACCTGTTCTAGTCCCTGCTGATATGGTGTCTGTGGAACACTCAGTTCAGTTGTTTGCATTTGTGGTATCTCGTTTTTATGATAATGTGTATTTCCTATGCAGGGAGTTTTGTAGCCTTGGGCTGCCCCTCTTATCTTTTGTGTGTCACCTTCTCTCTGAGGTGCATGCTTAGTTCTCATATCACAAGAGAAGTTTCAATAGCTTCTCATCTCTCCTTAGATCAGTGGACATGCAGCCATTCTTCTCATTCTTGACATGGCTTATTTTGGTCTCAAAGTCAAGAGGAAGAACAGGAAGGATATGAAAAGAGAAATAAAAGCCAATGTTTGAGTTCTTTAATTCTCCTGTCTTATTCTTTAAAATAGTTGCTTTTGCATGAGAGGTCCTCTATGTTGCTGAGTGAATTAGCTGCACAAAAGACAAGGCTGACCTAAGATCGTGCCAGACTGTCTTTTTTAGATGTGAAAAAAATGTGGAGGTTGGGGATAAAACCTTCCATTGTGCAAAACTGTTTCTGAAAAAGTTAGGTTTAAAAAAAAACAAACAGTCTTCCTGTAAAAACGGTATTTTTCTATTCAGGGAGTGAATAGCAGCTTAAACTCTTAGTGTTTCATAAAGCTGCTTTATTAAACTTGTCATGTGAAAACTCAGATTAACACGTGGGAACAGTTGTTCTGGGATGTGGCACTGGGAAGGAGAGATGACAAAGTAACACCCTTTGACCTTGACACGGGCATATGAAGATGTTTTCTGAGTCTGCTAAGTTCCAGCTCTACTCCACATGGGGTTTGGTAGGAAAGGTAACAGTTGCCTTAGAGCAGTGAAATGCCTGGATGCCACTGGATTCACATTGCCCTTTTACTCACCTTTCTTCTTTCATATCTCTTGGCTTTTCCTCCCTACTTTCACACTGCCAGCTCTGGCAGTACCAGAACTTGAATTAAGCTAACCAAGCAGAGGATTTTGCAGTCTCTGGTAGGTGTGTAAGTGCTGGGTTCTTGAGTGCTTGTCATTCCTGCTGAAAGGTACAAAGACTAGCCTGAAACTGGTCACTTGGACTTTTCAGCAAAAGCCTAAGCAATCAGAGTTTGCTAGGACTTTGGAGTCTTCATCTACACTTCTGAGTTACTCTGGAAGAGTGTGTTTCATGGTGTGTTATAGCTCTGAATTGCTGTTTTTTAATGTGCTATAGATCAGTTGATCCTCTGTGCAGGTATTTGCCCTTCTTCTGCCTAAATATCTTGCAAAGTTAAGGCTTATATGCAGTTAAACATCTGATCAAACTCAGCTGATTGATTTAATTTCAATTGATTTCATTTCAGTGTGCAAGGGCACATTGTCCCTGTTATGGAGAAGCAAAGTCCCACTTGCCCAGCATATTTGGGTGGTAGTGGGGGTGCCCTGTGGGGCAGCTGTCTTTGCCTTTTCTGGCTCTAGGAAGGCTTCTGCACCAAAGGGCTTATCTTTCATTCAACTCTCTCAGTTGACTTAATAATAAAGATTGTCTCTGGCTGCCAGCCTTACTCTGTAATTGAAAATGCTTTGCAAAGCAGTTCAGTGCAAACCAGGTGCTTGAGATGTCATTGTGCTGTGCTCTGTTAGAGGTAATGGCAGTGGAAGGCTGTGCCAGACCTGGCAGAGAACAGATTTTCATCTGTATCTCTAGACTGACCAAGAAGTGCAGTTGCCTGTCACTCTCTCTGCTGCTGAGAAAGGCTTTCATTCCTCTTTATCATGGGTTCAGTCTGACTGAAATAAATGACATTGACAACTTCCTCTGCTGATATGGGTTGAGCCCCTGCAAACACCAAACTTTTCTGAAATGTCTCATGTATTATTTGCTAGTAACTGAGCTACAGCCCTATTCAGGGCATTAAGTGCTCAAAAAGTGTAGTACAGGCTCCTCATCGGAAGGGACAAGTGGTTGTCTGCTACTGAGAGGCTCACTGTTGAGTAGCTTGTCCTGTTTCTCAAGTTACCTCAAAGCATCCTCAAAGATGCTTTTGTATAGAGCTGCAGGTTCCAGAGAGCTTGTGCAGAGAGTGTTCAAGCCTGGCTCTGCCTTATCTGGAACACCCAGTTCTGTGGAGTGTTGGTTGAGCATATGTGAATATGAAAGGTTGTACTAAGTGAAATAAGCACATGCACAGTCACTTACAGTGAACCTCCTGTAAGAGGTAAGGACAAAATGTCCTGAAACACGTGCCTGTAATGCCCCTAGCCTGTCACTCTGATTCAGCAGCAGAGAGGGCAATGGAGCTCTTTAGACATTGAGTTGCTGGTGACAGCTGTAGTGCTCCAAAACCTCTCTTTTAATTGCATTCTGGGAGAACCTGAGTGTTCAGCAGTGGTGGTAGCTATGTGTCAGTCAGCCCCTGTCTTTGTGTGTGTAGTCCTTCTGTCCTGAAACACTTTTGCTTCATTTTCAATGTATTTGCATGAATTACCTTACTCCTTCTCTAGAGCAAGCCTTCTATCTGTCATGGACAGGCTGTGAGAGAATGACTCTGCAAATCTGCAGTGGAGAGGAGCTGCTCATCAGGAGAACAGAGAAAGTGAGGTGTTTAAAGACCTCAGTGAAACAGCACCTCAGCTTTTCATCGCGTTCAACTCTAGGTGTGTTCAGACTGCTTGAACTGGACCCTTCTCGAATAAAGTTCTCCCACCTGTGTTGTGATTTGTTATAGGTGGTCTTTCCCTGCTGTGCAGTGAGCATGTTCCCCACTTACTCAGCCCTCTAGCTGAGAGCAGCTGTGGTGTGCTTGGACTTTGAGCTATTCCTCCAGACTGTTCAGCTGAGCTCTGTGGCAGTGTGGGAATGGCGGGATTGCAGTCAGAGGATAAATGAGGCTTTAACAGTGTGATGCTTCAAAATATAATGAGGGAATAGAGCAGACTTCCTCGAGGAGAGCTGGTCTATAATGCAGTTTTTATTAGCTCACTTAGCTCTCTGTGGCTTGATTCCAACAGCATTCCCTCAACTTCTGAGCATGGTTTGTTGGGTTCCCTACAGTCTGTTTACTCCATTTCTTCCCTTGAGCTAAATGCTGTTCCCTGGCACAGTTATGTGGTAGGCAAGGGACACCTGCTAATGCTGTAAGGCTGTGGAAAGGTGTTACCCAATATTTTTCTCTGCACCTAGAAGTTAGCTTGACCTCTTCTACAAGAACCTGAAGCCTTGCCCTGTAGTTACATAAGGTGGTGATTAGGGAGAAAGTCCCAAGTTCTCTCCACCTTATCTTGAAGGAAAGGCTCATGTTGTTTAAGCAAACATAACTATTTGATTACTGCAATTAATTGATTTTGGTGAAGTCAGAATCTGGTCCTGTCTTAATCATGTTCATGAGGTGTGTGCAATAAAAGCTAGTGCAGTGGTTTTCAATTCATTTGAGACAAACAGGAACCCAGATAAGGTGATGTAACAAGGAGTCTATATAGCAACCTCAGGTAATATGTAAAAGCTGCCTGCCCTGCAGTAGAACAATTTCTGATCAATTATTGTAGGGAAAAAAAGGCAGTTCCTGTAGTTAGAAGGAAGTGAAATTCAAGGCTCATTTGACTGTAAAATAACTTTCCTGGAGAAGTGAGAGTGCTAAAGAGCCTTTGGCCCTCTTGGCTATAGATTTATTCTTGGTTGCTTTTTTTAAGTAACCTGCCTTGGGATGTGTACACCCAGCCCTCTGAGGTACTTGATTTCTGCTCTGAAGGTGTAGAACTCCTCAAGGGCAAAGTAAAAAGCTCTAGTTCAAGGCACCTGTCTTTCTGACTGTGCTGATGGTTCCTTGTGCTATGAACTTTATCCCTGTAACCTCACAGTACCTCTAAATTTAGTATGAGCCAAGTATTGTAACTGATGAAAAGGTCGAATTCCAGTGAAGGCACCAGCCAAGAATTTTTTTTGGAAGAGAGTGTAAACAATACTTGTTGGTTTCTGTGCTTGCTAATTTCTGGGCTTGCCAACCAGTTAAATCCTGGCCCAGGCATGGCTCTGGCACAGGACTGAGGATTTCAAAATGCTGTGCAAGTAGTGTGTTTTTTTTAAGCATCCTTGTGATGGGGCATGTCAGTGTGCCCTCTCTATTTGCAGATAAAATCTGTCACATGTTGGACAACAAACCCGTGGTGGGCTTTGCCAGACTCCTGAGGACTGCACTTCATCTCTCGTGTCCACATCTAACCCTAAACTTAAGTGCCTTAAGTGCTCAGCTAATTCTTAATTATACCCTCTGTGCTTTGAAATCTGAGACTTAAATGGCCAGAAGTACTGAGTGATGCACCAAGATCTGTGTGTTTGCTTCTGACTGTTCTCTGAGCCACACTGGAGGTGATGGGAGGTTCTGCACGGGGTGAGCTTGGGCTGGGTAGATGCCAGTCTCAAGATAAGTGGTGTTATGACTTGCTTTTTTTGCTTAAGCTGATGAGGCATAGTATTGGTGTGGCCCTAAGATACTTGTATCTGTGTAATTTTCAGGGAACAAAAGCAGTTTAGATTTAACACATCTCCATAAAACCAGGCTTTTTTTATACAAGCGTTGAGTAAAAGACAGGACAGGGAACTGTGCAATAAAGCTTTGGGCTTTGTTCTTGATTCTCTTGCACAGATTTTGTACTTGTGTAGCTTGTCCTCCTGTGCTTAGTCTGGCAGCCTTTCCCATCATGGCTTCAGGACACAAGCTTCAGAGCCTTTCCCAAGTGTCTTCATCTTCATCTGGATGCTCTCCAGGCATCATCCTGTGCATTTAAACCATTGAAAGCTCAGCAGTGTGACACTTTTGTGCACTTCCTAGAGTGACATTTGAGTAACATGCTGGCATAAAACTTGTCTTTGTTTAAAAAACTATGCAGTGCTCTGACTTTTTATCCTTTCCTTAATAAAGTTCTTTTCTCCATAGTGTGGTTCTGAATATCTTACTGGTAGTGACAGGCCTCTACCTTCTGGTTTTGCAGTGTATCTTTCAGAAAAGTCATTTGCTTTGGCTGATATTAAAGATGATTAATTTCCTGAAAACATTCTATAAAGAACTAACTTCATCCTTCAGAGAGGTGGGAAAAAACCCCACCTTATTTCTGATCCCTGTCTGCCTAGGCACAACTCTTTAAAGTAGGCTGATTTTGCTTTCCTCTTGTCTGACACACTTGCTTTCAGAGTTTGATTCCCAAGTAGACACTAAAATACATGAAACCAGTCTAAGAAATGTCTGATATGTTAGTTAACAAAGTCTGCCTGTGTAAATCTCTCAGGAATGGCATCATTGGCTTTTCTGAGTCCTGGTGGGTATTACACTGCTTGTAAGCTGTAACAGAATAGGAAAGGGGTGTTTTAAAGACTCTCCCTGTTGGCCAGGCAAGTTTCCAGTTGAGCTGAGAGCATCAGTGAGCCACAATGCTGAGGGGTGGGGAGGCATCCATGAGGCTTTTGTACCAAGCTGCCCTTCCTAGAAATGGCATTCCTTCAAGATTCTTCAGTCCATGTAATGGGGAATAGATGTTGTTAGTGGAGCCCCTTTCAAAGAGGCCTTTGCTCTTTGTGTTCCATATAGCTGCATTTTGCATTAGCCCAAAGCATTTCTAATGCTTCAGTGAAATAGATGAGTCTGCCAGGCTTTCAGTGGCTTCTTAAAAGGCCTGAGAGGGGAGGATCCCGTGGGAATGGCTTCCTTTAATATCTTTGCTTTTTTAATGTTGGCTTTCCAGTATGAAGAGTCAGACTCTGCTTCCATGGGTGGAGGAGCTGTAAAGCTTGTTAGCTCCCAAAATCCTGTGTGTGCCCTCTTGAGTCACAGTGACTTCTGTCCCTGCAAGTTTCCTCTCCACAGCAAACCTGGACCTGAAACGTGTACAGGTCTTGGATTCATTGATAGTTGTTACAATATTACTGTACAAGTAAATATTTTGAGGCTGGCTTTCCCAAAAACCCTGTGTTTTTGAAAGGATACACAAAGATTTGCTGTAGCTTTACTGGCTTGTGTTGTACTTGTGTCTGTTCCTGTCTGGAAAGGGTGAGACTTGGGATTTTTTTTTCTCATTATACTTGTACAGATGAAGTGCACTCTGTTAACAGTAATGCTGAAATGCTTCCCTGTAACATGATTTTCAGCTTTTTGTGATGAAAGGGCACATGAAAAGACCATAAATCCAGCACTTGCTTTCCAGTGATTGATTTTAAAGTTCTCCTTCAGATACAACTGGGACTTAAGAGCACTGCTTGAGAGAGCTGCTGCTCTTTGGGGCTGTCATGCCTACAAGTGATTTTTTTTTTTTAATTGAGCAATTAAGATGTTTCAAAATAACATCACTGGGGCCAAGAGCTTCAGCTTCTTTGGGTTCCTCAGTGTGGATCTCAAATGCTGTGATGGATGGAAATGCTTGATTATTTCTAGCAGTATGCTTTTTGGTAATTTCACCCAGCCTGCCAGAAGTGAATCCAGTGTTTTGTATATGGAAAAAGCCAAATGTTTGTCCATTTAGATTAATGCTGACCCAGTTAGAGGAGATTCTAGATTAAAATTTGTCTGGCTCAACTCTGTGGTTATCTATCTTTTTTTTTTTTTTTTTAAACAGACAAGTTTATTGGATCATTGCAAAAAGGGTTTTACAAAACAGAAGCAAGGTGACCTCATCCCAGCTGGTAAAGAGGGAGACATTTGTCCTATGTGATTAGAGGCAGAGCTCAAATCCATTTTAGCAAGCTAAACCTTTAAAATTTTAGAGCTGAGTGCCTTGACTCAGCCCTTGCAAATCTGCCCTGGCTGAGACAGGTCTGTTTAGGTCCTCAGAAATACCAGAGTTTAGAAGTCCCTCAAGTGACACAGCTGAATCCATAGGGCATGGAGTCTTCATGGCCTAGATCCATTGCCTGAATAATCACTGCAGAAAGCTGTGCAACTGAAGCAGTGCCAGCTTTGTGTTACAGCTACAGGCTGATCTGAGCTTTTGGGTAAAGATTTTGACAAATACATGAACCTCTAGCACATGTTTGAGGTGTGTAAGTTCAGGGAATGTGTGTTTAAACTGTCTAAAATGGAAAATACTAGTTCATAAGTGTCAAAGCATAACCCTGCCTACCAACAGCTGATTTTTCTGAAAGTAATGCCAAGCTGGTGTGCTGTTTTAAGGGAATGACAGGCTAACATGAGATATAAAAGTATCAGAAAAGATGTGGTGTGTTTGTAATCTGAAGATTATATGGGAGAGAATATTCTCAGGGAGAGAGGGTTTAGTTGGATCAGTTTTAGTGAGTCACTAGTACAAAATCCTAATGACTAATTGTGGTCAGTTTTATTTTTAAAAATTCACTAAGGTGAAAGCTATAAACAGCAAACTATCTTAAAATCCAGATGTCAGAATGGTCTCAGGTATTTGTGTCTCTTAATTTTCTGAATAAAACAATGATAGGAAGATGTCAACAGAACTTCTGGGAGCTTGATCTGAGGAAGATTTGCTTGAGCACCTGGTTGTCCTTTGAGCTCAGGAACCTGGTCTGCTCTTCTACCAGTTGTACCTTCCCTGGTGAAGCCATTGCTGTAGTTTGCCTCTTGTCTCCTACAGGACTGATGGTGGTGTTGGTGGAAGTTTACCAAGTAGGGATGTGAGGTAGCATACTGCAGCTGAACATTGTATTTGAATTCCTCCACGGTGCCAATGCAATCTTTGAGTAGAAGAAGAGGTGGCTTTTTGTGGCCCATCCTCTCCCTTCTGCTGTGAAGCTCAGAAGTGGAAAATAAAAGCTGGAGAGTTATCCAAGATTAAATGTCTCTGCATCCCTCACTCTGATGTTCTATGCAGATGGTTGTGGTGGCAGGAACTTGCAGCTTTCCAGCACACTGTAGTCAATAGCTGATGTCACATGTGTTTTCTTCCAAGGGGTTTTGGTGTAGCTACACCGAGTACAGAAAGTACTTCTGAGGCTCTTTACTCCTGCTATAAAGGGGAGAAAGGTTTTGGTATGGTCTGTCCTGATGGTGTGTTTTCCATTTGGAAGCAGCAGCTGTGGTAGAGAGCAGGCAGTTCTGGAGCTTTTCCTGGAAGCTCTGATTCCCCATCGATTTGTTGTGGCTGTGGGAAGGCAGTTCTAATAGCAAGTATTGCTTACACTTTTATGGTCGAGGGCTGAAAGCTTTCTCTTATTGGCATCATCAAATTCTTGTAACAAGCCTTCTTGCATGTACACCAGTATTAATTAGGTGACTGTCTGAGCCTCCTGTGGCTTCCACAGTGTTGAAGTGTAATATGTTGTAACATCTCAAAGAGCAAGTGTGGGAACAAGCAGAGACTGTTTACAAGCTTCCATCTGTAGGAGTGAGCTGCCTTGCTAAGCCTGAATAAAAGTAGCAGGAACCTTCTTTCAGTCTGGCTTCACACTTCAGTAACAGTGTAGATACTGCACAGAGTTGAGAAGAGTTTCCTGCTAATCCTAATCGTTTAAATAGGAAGAGATTTGGGTAGGTTTTCCAAGTACAATGTCTCGCTGTCTTGCAGAGATGAAATCTCTCTGCTCATGAAGTTGCATCTGCACACTGCAGGTGAGTTGATATGCTGTAGGCAAGTGATCTAATCTGGAATCTGTCCACTGGCAACAGATTTCTGATGCAGATGGGTCAGAGGTGCTTATGATTGACTACATAAATAGCTGCCATATCTGCGATGATAGGAGATTTGTATAAATTTTTGTTCATCCATTCCAGCTGAGAAATGGAGCTTTATCAGTAATAATCAGTTTGCTTTTCCTCCCCTCACAGGATAGCTCGGGTAGCACGTGAATCAGTGACAAGTCTACTGAGGACTGGCAATTTTTTCTAGCTTGAAGAAAATTGAAGTTGGTAAGACTTGGCTTGTCACTTATTTTACTTGGGTTATCTGTGTGACTTAGGAAAGATCCAGGAAAAAACCTGTCCCTTCAACAATAAATGCAGCTAGCTGTTTGAAGGCTATGTTCAGAATAAGCTGGATCAGTTTAAGAATTTGATTTCAAGCAGGAAGGATATATTTTTTATATTTAGCTTCTGTTCATTTACTCTGAGGCTCTTGGAAGACTAGATATTAATCTAGTCCTTCAGCTGCAGAACTGCAGTGAATTGAAAGAAGTGCTGAAAATGCCAGTACACAAAGTGACCATTTTAAGTGCAGGATTTAGTACCAGTGTTCTCATGGAACAGGATGAGGAACTAACACAGTAATTCTTTCAGGTGCTCCTTTTCAAGTCTTGTACACCTGTGAAGGAACACATGTCCAAAACTGCCAAGGTGCCTTTATAGCCTGGCTTTTCACCCAGTTTCTGTTTGACCTGGGTAGGCTTGGCCAGGATCCTGCATGTATTGACTGGCTGCAGACCAGGGGTTGATACCTGAGACACTGGTGCAATTCTAGGGCAGCACTGATTAGGACTAAATCTCCTTCACAGCTGATCATCCAGTTTTTCTTCTATTGCTCAGGGTGTTTAGAACAATACCAAATAAATTTTTCTTTCAACTTAAAAGTTGCTAGTCTGAGTTGATCTGCTGGATTCCCTGGCAGTATTGGCCAACAAATCTAGTTGGTTAACACAATTGTATATTTAACATGACAGTTGATATTCATATCCAACACTATATTTCTGAAAGCTTTAATGTTTTTTTTTATCTCCAGGCTGAAAATGAGTGCAATACTGGAGACCTCAGAGCTGCCAGCAGTGTTTGATGGGGTGAAGCTAGCTGCAGTTGCTGCTGTTCTGTATGTTATTGTTCGCTGCTTGAATTTAAAAAGCCCAACTGCCCCTCCTGAACTCATTTACCAGGACTCTGCTTTGGCTCGCTTTCTGCTCAAATCCTGCCCACTTTTGACCAAAGAGTAAGTAGTATATATTTTTTCCATGTTGACCTGTGTTACAGGAAGATGAGCTGCATTTATCCATTCTTCCTCATGTGTTTCTTAAACTTGGGTTCAAATGAATGTCAGGGTACATTGTTGCTAAAATAAATATTTTCTAAGTCAAGCATTTCTTTATTGTCTCAGGTACCTGGATTTATGACCAAGCCCTGTTGTGTGGAGTTCTCCACAGATGCATAGAAAGTCATCACTGTCCATCTTAAGAAGCTGTATGCTGATATCATACTATACCAGCACTAATAACCCACTCCCTGTGGAAAAGGGGGAGGGATGGATGCAGTCAGCACTTGTTCATGTTCTTGTACTCCTCTTTATTAGGGAAGGAATCTGTTGGGGCTCACAGGAAGGAAATACTTTCATGGTGTGTCAGTGCCCTTATAATGAACACAGGGTTGGCTGTTGGTTTTGAAGTGCCTGCTCTTATCTGAAGTACCTTAAGTTGATTGAAAACTAATGAAGTTTATTACTGGTAGAGCACATCCTAACTAGTTTAATAAAGTAATGACATAGAGGCCAGCTCTAAGCCTGTTGAATACACTTTCAAATTGACCTTATGTAAGCTGTGTATTTGAGCAGGCTGATCCCTGATCCTCCATTCCAAGACCTCCAGAATCAGTGCAGCTGCCCTTAGCTTCACCAAGATCCTTCTCCAATAATAGGAAGCATTTAGTACAATTTCATGAGGCTTTGGAGGGACAAGGACTTTGATTACAGTATTTCTCTTCTGCAATCACTTCGAAAACTTGCAAGTCCTATTTAGAAGCTCTAAATACATCAATTATATAGTAAGTGCTGAGTGCAGCTGCATGAACTTTCCTTTTGGCTCTCAAAAGTCAAGCTGACTTAAGGATAGTCATTTTAGGGGGGATGAGAGGCTTTTAGCAGTGCTGTGTTAGGTGTCTTGATTACATAAGGTGTAAGATGTTAGGCCGTGGGGTCTCTAAACTTTTAGAGGAAACAAAGCATTATCTGTTGAAATTGGAACTCAGAGAGGGTTCTGTGATGCACTCCAGGTGGGTGGTAACATAAGTGTGTTCAGATTCTTGATTATGTCTAGTGCCTTAACTGCAAAGCAATTGCTTTCCTAAAAAATACATTTGAGGGGGTTTGAGTCACTTGGTACTTTAGACACTTGCCATCTCAGTGTTGCACTCCAGTATGACATGTCCCTAGTCACTGAAGGAGCAAGCATGAAGCTGTGCTGATTACCAGCCTTGAAGGCATATTAGTATCAGGCTGGTCTGTGGAAATGCATTGTAAGCTAATTTGGAGTCCATTTTCCTGCTATTTCAACTCTGTTCTCAGAGCTCAGGCTCTCAGCACTGCTGCATTAGGGCCATGTCCTTGACTTTCAGCTGGAGAACAAAGCATTCCCAAAAGAGTGAAAATGCAGGACATGTCCATCAATATTTAGACATCTGTTGTTAATTAATTGCAGGAGTGATGAGCTGCTTGCAGAGCCCTGGTGTTGTGTTAATAGTGTGCAAGTTTGGGTTGTTTGCTTTCTCTGGATCAACTGAGCTCAGGCTTGCCACCTTCTCTGAAAACTGTAGCAGTGATTTCCAATACCTGGTTCTTGGGCAAAATAGTGTCTGAAAGGCTTCCATGACAAGAGGAAGCAAACCCAGCTGAAACAAACAAGAACAAAATGTGTCAATAGGTAGCTGTTCAGTGCTCTTACCTGTATATCTGTGTTAAAGAAGACAGGACTGTTGGGAATGTAATTGCTGTTGGGAATTGAAAGAGTTTACAGGAAAGACAGCTCTAAAATGTATGTGTGATTATTTCTTTTTACTATTCTAGTGATGTTATCACAGACTTTTTTTAATCTAGAAATTAAAAAAAAGAAATCAAAGAAATCCTGTCTTTAGGCATGAAAGTCACCTGGAGACTAAAGGGGAGCAAATATATTTAAATTCCTGCAATTATGCATGAACCAGTTTGTAGGATAATTAGGAAAAAGCTATGTGAAAACAGCTTGTGCCATACTCCATCTAAAAATCTTGCAAGGCTTTGATTACTTGCTAATTATTCAGAGTGTTAGGAAAGCTGATTAAGCAGCTCTTTTCAGATTCTACCATGAAAGCAAAATAAGTAGCCCAGCAATCCCTTCTGTTATATTAGTACTGGGTTTGTTGTCAGATCTGTTGTAAGACCAATTCTTCTGTACAGAGGAATGTTCACAGCTGTGATCTGGCTTTCAGACCTAGTTTGTTCAGCTCCTGCTTAAGGGAGGAAGGGGTGAGGGCACTGCTGCAAAAAAAAACAGGCTGGCAGGGAGAAAGAATAACTTTGCTTGTTTCTGCTCTCTGTGCAGGTGTTCAAAAAGTCTAAGTAGACACTTCTGGACTTTGTTTTTCCTTTATGGCACAATCCTCACCTCTGGTCTAATTCAGTGCATTGTAACTGTGGTGTCATTCAGTAAGCCAAGTGGTGGTGGATGAATAATTTAAGAACTTTGAATTGTAAAACTGCCTGGGATGGCTGTGTACCAGGTACCTCGTACTTGTAGATGTTAGTGCTGCTTTTTACAGCTCTGTAAACTGCCAGAAACTTTCTGCATATCTACCAAACATTGTAAAGCAAGAGAATGTGTCTTCCTAGGGCTCATGTTCTCTTACCCCTTTTTCCAGTCCTCTGCCCCTGTCCAGCTCCCTACTTTGGTTTACCAGGTGGACCCTTTTCCATTCAAATGGCTGCTTCTTGTATGGAAGCTCTTGCAATTCAGCACAGCTATTGGTGCCCTTGAGCACTTGGGCCTAACTGCTGGTGGCAGCTGTGTCCTTTTTCTGTCTTTCAAAAGGGTATAGAAAGTCCTTCATGGGCTCTTATTCCCATAGAAATGCAGTGCTGGCTCTTTGATTCATGAGGATAAATTTGGCCAGTGCTTGCTTTACTAGGCTAGACTTTTTTGGCTATGTACAGTTTATTTTAACAAAGTATGTGTATCTTTATTTCTGTAGAGATGTGGCACGTGTCACCTGTATCGAAAATAATTATCCTTGCAGTCTGCACACTTTTTATCATCAGTAAAGGCAGGCTCCTCAAAGATTGAGGCAAATGACTGTCAAGCCTGTTAGTAAACACTGTCAAAGATCCAGCCTAGATCCTTCTTATCCTTTGTTTGCACACCAACCTGTGCTGGGTGAGCAGGCTGCCTGGTACCAGAAGACTCTTTTACACTGTCACTGCTTTTCTTTTAGATGCAAGGAGATGAGTAGTCAGAAAAGCTGTGTTCAAGCTTTTCAGTGTGCTTTTCTTCCCCCTAATAGCAAGCAGTGTTTGATCCCTGTCAACTTCTTAGTGTTTTACTCTGGGAGGAACACTTCCAGGAGAATAATAAACAAGAAGAACAGTGTTACCCCTGAAGCTCTGGCAGGTGAACATGCTGTGAGAGGTAGAGAAGAATGGCAGCTCCCTGTTGGTAAGTTGAAGTATTGACCTTGCAGAGAAGCAGCCTCGGGGGTCTGAGTTTTTCCTGGGTGCTGTGGTGTTGACAGCAGCCCTTATCAGCAAGGAAGATTCTAAACACTGTAAATCCTCCTGCCTTGTTTTGACTAAAACACATCTTGTAGTCACTGGTGGGGGAGGAGGGGTGTCATGGGCACTTAACTAAATAAAAGCTTCTTAAATGGTGAGGGAGGTGGTTTAGCCAAGGAGGCCAGTCTGTACTTTTAAATAGTTCTGACTTCATACAGGTACTGTGGGCAGCAAGCAAACACTTCTACTCCATTTGTTTCTTTTTTGAGGCTCAGGGAATGTGGAAGCTCCATAATTTGCTTAAATTTTTTTGTTGCATATCTGCTGTGTCCTCATCACACTGAGCAATCTAGCTGAGCTGATGCAGAAAAAGCTGCTTTCTACATATTTGGGGTCGTGGTTGAACCCTGCAGACTTTTATATAGAGTTTTCTTGATTGGAATTCAAATTGCATTCCCTAGCATCAAATAAAGGACAAGGCTCAAACAAATTTGATTTTTATAAAGCAGTTTTTAAATACCTCCAAACTGCTCTGTAAAGAGGAAAAAATAATCTCTTACCTGCTGCAATGCAGGCAAAAGTTCTTAGAATATCCTGACATTGGCAAGTTGTAGGCTCTGCTTTCTCACCATCAGTATCCAGTGTGCTATAGCACATAAAGGCCATGTAAGAGTTAACATTTAAAGTGTTAAATCTCCTCAGATGAAATGAAGCAATGCTCCAGAAATAAGCCTGTTGCTGAACTTCCACTTCACATCTTTGAGGACCTGAATGCTGATGCCTGCTAATAAAAATAGCACAGTTTTTATGTGCTTTGTGTGAGCTGCTTATACAGCTGCTGCTTTCCTAAATTCCTGCATACTGGATGATGTACGTGCTCTAAAATGATAATCTGCTGCCTGAGAGCCACTAAACTTAATCTACAATCACATGCTGGAATTGTTTTAAATATTAAAACACTAGGAGAAATTTTTGGGAAACACCTAGGAATTGTCTTGTTCTCAGCACTGTGGGCAGCCACCTGTCAAGATGAGAGGCTGTGCTGCACAGCTGAAATGCAGATTTGGAGCTCAAGCACTAACATTGGTGAGCAGATTTATGTAACTTGCTGTGAATTCACTTAGCCATTCAGGGAAGAGTGATGAACTCTGTACTTGATGGGCCATGTAAGTGACCTTCCATAATAATTAACTGCTGTCCCCAGGCCTGTTCTCTGTCTGCCTTCTGCTGCAGAATACTCTTACTGGAAGTTGTGGGGCTGGTTGCTGGAAGACATAACTGCTTCAAATATTTGTCTGTATTCAGGGTGCCTGCTAGATATTGCAACTGACCAAATCAAAACAGGGAGATGAATCAGTTAAAAGCTTTTGGGTCTGGAGAAAACTCAGAAGCCATCTCTATTTCCCAGAAATACAAATCTCCATTTCTGTTTGGATGTTTTTATCAGTACATACTTTGTTTGGATGTTTTTATCAGTACATGCTTTTCTGGGTTGTTGTGTTATGCTGTCCTTGTCCTTTTGTGGAGGTCTTGGCAAGAGGTCCTCCTGGCTGGTGTTCACTGCTCAGCTCCTGTCACCATAAGCCACTATTGTGTAAGAGTGGAAATGCTGCTTATAAACATGGTGTTTGGTCCTGGGCTTTTGTGCATCTGGGAGCAGCTTCTCTGGAACAGGATGAGCCACATCCTTGCTGTGCTGGACTAATCTCTGCAGTACACTGCTTTTCAGAACCATTTCAGTTTATAGCAGAGAGAGGAAGGAGTTGAAAATCCCTTGTGTCCTTGAACACTTTCCTTGTTTCTGCTTGTTATCAGAGCTGGAGGGAAGCCACCTGCTTTTGAGTGGAGGGTCCTTGTTTGAAAGACATGGTTAAATTTAGCAGTAATTACAGTTTTAGCATAAAATCTGAAGGGCAATGCTCAAATGCTCCTTAGACTGAATACTACTTAGTTGCTCAGTTTGCATGGTTGTGTTTCCCTGTGTTGCAGCCTGCTGAGCTTGTTTTCTTAAGGTGAACCACAAGAAGAATGCCCTGAGTACATGCTCTTCTGTCTGCAAGATGATTGTTTGGGAGAAGCATCTTTTTTCAGCTGTTTGTCATGAGGAATGTTGATTTCACTACAAAACAATCTGTTCTAGCTCTTGCTATCAGTGCTGGGTAGTTAGGGTTTTTCATCTGGGTTGAGGATAGAAACCTCTCTGGAACGGCTTTTCACATAATAGGCTTAAATAAAATTTATCTAATCTGATCTGTCCTTTCAGAGAGAAAAGGCTTTTTCACAATTCCTGTCAAGTTTTCTCCCTCACCAATGTTGTATCATGCACCTTCAGGACTAAAGAGTTCTTTCTGTGCTCTCTTCTTTGAATGGGTTTAGTAAAAGCAAGCTGGAAGTCCACACAAACCCCATATAAAAAGAGGTCTCATCCTTCAGTCTTGTACAGTACTTGCTCTTGGAAGTTCTTGTAGACTTTGTCTCATCAAAAGGCATAAAAGTCACATGAAGACTGCAAAAATAGATTTGTCTGTTGGCAAAATGGAGGGTCAACAGAAACAGTGTGACAGGCAGGTCATGTGTCTGGTTCTGCTATAGATTATAAGGATACCTTGTCCTCAGCTGAGAACAGATTTTACCTGAATTCAGTGATAGAGAGGAATTGTTCTTGCTATGAAGGCTTTACAGAGTTTTGTAGTTGGTTAGGTTGGCAGCTTGTCTTGGTAAACAGAAGTAATATTTTTATTAGCTGCTTGGTTTTGCATCAATCTGATGAGTTCTAATCTTAGTTTTTCACTGATAATACAAGATCTGTACTATCTGGGCAACTTTCTTCCCTTTCCCTATTGAAGTCTTATGGTCTTCAGTCTCCTGAGCCTGGATATTTAAGGGATGTGTTTTGCCCCACAAGTCTGTTGCTTAAAGGCTGATGGGCCTAAACAAAAGATTGGTGAGATACAAAGCTTCTGCCTGAACACTTACATGTATTTCAGAGCTTCAGCTGCTTTAAAACTTATGTGCAAACTAGAAATATACTTAATGGCTCTGTAGAAGTTACAAATCTCTGCATCAGAGTACTATGCACATTATTCATGCTGAAGCTTGGCCTTTGAATATTTATGTAAAAGAGGGTAGTTACATGCAGAGTGACTAACACAAGCCATCTTTGCTGTAGGCAGCTAGCTTAAGCAGCTGACTGGAGTTAGCATCATAAAAGATAAGCTGAGCTTTTTACTTGGTCCACAGGATGCTCAAACACTTGTGCATTCTGCAGGGAGCAATGGTGAGTGCTCCCTTGTCCATAGGGCTTCACACAGTTTTAGCTGTGAGGGAAATGTGGAAATTGTAGTTGTCACTTGACTTCATCATTATGGATGGACTAAAAAGGATTCCTGCCTTAAATAAAAAGCACATGTCAGGGAAACTGCATGTGCTGTTTGCCTGTAAAAGCAGTATAAAGGTTTAATTTATTGCAGATCAGTACTTAGGTAACCTCCAGCTGGGTTATGCAAAGACAGGTCTGGGGGGTTCTTTCCCCAGAGAAGCCATCAGTGGCCTGAAGAGGCAGGTTGTGGGAAGCAGTGTGCTTGAAGCCATTTGCCTTCCTTTAAACTCTGGCAGTAGCAGTGAGGCTTTGAAGACTATTCTAATTTCATCTCCAGCAACATCCTGTGGTATGTGCTGCTGTCTGTTCCAGTGGATGGCTGTAGCCTACAGCTGGAAACTGAACTGGAGATTAAACATGAGGATAGGAGTGGTGCTTGCAGAGATCCTTGATTTTTGGTTTGTTTTGGGTTTTTTCATGGTATCAGCAATAGCTGTGTAACTTAGCTGCTGTAGCTGGACAAATTGCTTTCCTGTTAGCCCTATAGGGTTAGATTTTGGACCAGTCTTTGATTTGAAAAGCACTGTATGGAATCAGAATCACCAGAACTTTCCAGTGCATGTTCTCACCCAAGATTAGAAACCATGAAGCAATGTTGACGTCTGAGTCTCTTCCAAAAAAGCTGCAAATTCTTATTATAGGTTGTGTTTGTCAGCTCCCCTCAAAGGTGCTAGCAAACCTTATCTGTAAAGGATGTCTGTAGGAAAAAAAAGAAAAAGACAAAAAACCAGTCAAGCACTGCCTAGTGTGGAGTATGGCTACTGATATGAACTGGTGGTACAGTAAATGGCTGGGGTGAAGCCAGCTGTTTTTCCTTTGTTAGGAGAGCAGTGTCTCTTCCATCTGGCACAACAGTTGTGTTCAAAGCCCTTTGCACTGAGCTCTATGTGACTTGAGCAGAACCACGTGTAGCTCTTGTGCAGCTGGTTTAGTTTGACTGCCCTATCCCAATGGGTATCTACCCTGAATTGTGAAAATGGGCCCACTGACTACTTTCTACCTTGTGAGGTTGAGCTCATCCAGCCTCTGTCACTGTGGGGAATCTACCTGGCAAGACCCAGTGCAGAGATGCTGGGCTGACAGAAGAGGGTTGGTGCTCCTGGCCTTGCCTGGGTACTTTGAAAAGCTTTATAGTTGAATGATCAAATCCAGAATGCATTGAGGGCTAATTTATAGGGTTGTGAGTGTCAGCTGGCAGCTCTTGCAGCTTTTATTTAAGCAATATCTGCTTCTCCAGAAATCTGCTCTGGATCTCTTTGTGAAGTGCACTTGCAAAAACGAGTAAAACTACAGTGAACTGTTGTGTTGCTTTGACTGTAAGAAGTCCCCCTCATAGATGAGGGAAAAGAATGGGGAGAAAGAGGGCATACTGCTGCTCTTGTCTTGTTCAACAACCCTAAATAGTTTTTATTTGGTAGGAAGCCTTTTTAAGGAGTGTGTGGGGGAAGTGGGAGTTGGGGCTGTGACACATAAGAGCTGGCATGAGGAAAGGTCCAGCTGTATGAGTAGGTAGTGTCAGAGCACACAGGTGGGGTTCCTGTCATGTTCTAGTGGATTATGGGCTTAAGTAGTAAATTTGAGTCCTGAGCTGCCTAGTTCTTTGTGAGCAGGGAAGAACATGATCTCTGCTTCATGTGCTCTTAAGAAGTCAAAAGGAATAATTGCAGGAAGCCCTAAACAAAACAGGGAGGGAGTTGCTAATCCCTCAGGATCCATGGTGGTGTCAGAAGCTCTCAAGCTTCTTCTGGATACCCTGGTCTGTGTTCCAGAGACCACAGTTCTTTAATTGGAAGCGTGTCCCCTGGGACTGCTGTTCTCCTCAGCAATAAATCATTCATGCTTTCCTGTTCAGGGCTGATGTAACTCTCTTTTTCAAGGCATTGGCTCAGTCTCCTTTGCTCAGTGACCAGGTGACTTGCCCACATGGTGGTGGTGGTAGGGCACAGTATGTTTCCTGTTAAACCACTTGTTGCTCTGCTTGTGCTAAAAAAATCTGATAACTAAGCCTTTAATGCTTTCCAGCTCATAGCTGTGTTTCTCACATATCTTTTTTTAAGGCCTTGTAAGCCAGGAAAAGAGAGACAATCTGCTTTGTCACATAGCTTTAACATACCGTTGATAAGCATAAGTAATTGGTACTCGCCCCTCTTACTGAAAGGGATTTGTTATTCAGTGGAGTTTGGCCAGTTCTGACTGGTTCTCTTAACACTGTCCCAACTTTTACCTAATTCTGAACCTGTACTGTTGTCTTTGCTTAGCTTAGTAAAGAAGTTCTGTATAAAATGGTCCCAGCTGGTAAGTTTTGGGGCTTTCAATTTTCTGGAACTTGCTGTGAATCCTTTTGTTTCTGCCACTGGCTTGTACAGTCAAGTGCTTACACAAGTTCATGGGGCTCAACCCAGGAGGCTTGAGTGTTTCAATTAAAACAGATTTACAGCACTGTGCAGTTCTACAGGTCACTTTGGTTGGTTGGCAACATGCAGTCTCAGTCTCACAGAGGCACAAGGCCTCTGTGTATTTAGTGAGAAGCATTTGTTCCTTTAACATCTCAATGTAGGGAATGTCTGGGTTTTGGCTTCAGATGCTGCTATAATGCTGATTTTTCAGCTTTGAGAGTGTTTTGGTCTCTCCTCTTGTGTAAGGCTGCAAAGATCACTGCTGCCAGTTCAATCATAGCAGAAACAATTCCATATTTGTTACTATATTTAGGAGCTGGTGAGAGATTTGTTATGGGAGTGCTTATGTGTTCTCAAGGGCTTGTTAACACAGCAGGGGTAAGCAATTAAATTACTGCCTTTCAGGTACATTCCACCCCTGATCTGGGGAAAGAGTGGACATATCCAGACAGCTCTTTATGGAAAAATGGGGAGAGTGAGATCACCACATCCATACGGACTTCGCAAGTACCTCACGATGCCAGATGGAGCAACAGCCACCTTTGATCTCTTTGAGCCACGCTCTGAGCACTGCACTGGAGGTCAGTCAAACAACTGCTGGCTGCATCTAGCTGCTAACCTTGATTCTGTGCTCTGGGGGACAGATGAGGATGGAGCCCATGGCTCCCATTTGGCCTGCAGAAAAAGCAGATTTCTTTTTTGTAACTGTCAGTGTTGAGATCTTCGTGGTACAGTGCTGCACTAGAACAGTTACTGTTATCTTTATTGCTGAAGAGAATCTGAGCAGTGCTTTTCTAATGAGATAAAAATTCAGTGGCTGGAGCTGGTAATGTTGGAGCTTTGCACATGAGAGTTACAGTTAATTTGAAGTGCATATGATAATCCTAAATGTAATTTACTGTGCTTACTTGAATTACAGCAATTACTTTCTTGGTTGATGAAATGATATCTTGTTAAACTAGTGAACAGTGTCAGCAGATCAAATATCATTAGATTAGCCACAAAGTAGATGATGGCTAATGTCAGCTGATCAGAGTGTCTGTGCTTAGCAGAGCTTCATTTGGAAGATGTGTATTACACCCAGCTCTAGAAGAGAAATGAGGAAATAGCACAACCAGTCTGCTTGGAGTGCTGGGCTCCACAGCTTCCACACACATCACAGCCACAACAGGCTGTCAGAAGGCAGAACATGTGTAACATCAAAAATGTCCTTCAGAGGAAAGAATGTGCTCTTGGTCTCTAGGCAGTGCCTGGAGAGCTGTTTGCACAGCTTTCCCTGAAGTTATAAACCGTTCATCTCCCATAGCATGAACTACTTTTCCACATCTGTAGCACTAGAGCTGCTGGTCTCCTGTCCCATAGGGGATTTCTGGCAGACTAGGAGGAATTGTAGCTTACTTGTGGTAGGTGGTTTCCCACGGATCTGAAATGGAAACCTTCTGACTCTCTGAATTTGCATGCAGTGACATTTACTTAACTTGCCTGTGTTTCTGAGCGCAGATGATGTCACGATGGTGATCTGCCCGGGCATTGCTAACCACAGTGAGAAGCAGTACATCCGCACCTTTGTTGACTATGCCCAGAAAAATGGCTACAGATGTGCTGTCCTGAATCACCTGGGAGCCCTGCCAAACATTGAGCTCACTTCACCACGGATGTTCACATATGGTAGGTACTTCGTGGCACCTGGGGAACTTATTTTCCAGCTTGTGGGACTTCTAGGGATGGATCAGCCTGCTGCAGGATAACACCACTGCTGTACCCTGATGGGGGTAAGAGTTTTGTACTGTTTCTTAGGAACCAAACTGAACTTAGATGGGAGGGAGAGGGGAGGCTAATACTGAATTCACTTTTGTCTCTTCTGCCAGCTCTTACACATATATTCTCATCAAGGAGACAGTTTTTTGTAAGAAAACTTTTTTTGGGGAAAAAGTACCCTTTGTGCCTTCCAAGAGCCTGTTCAAATGATTTTAGAGATCCTGAAATTGCCAGTTTCATGGAATGTGAAACAAACCTGTCTCTGAAGGATATATGCCACTTCTGGGGCTTTGTAAAATGAAACCTGAGAGGAGTTTGTCCCAGCCTGTCCAGAAAGTACATTTATATCCTAGGAGGGACACGTGAGGATTTGCCCCTGGATGTAGCACAAGTCAACAGCAGCAGGTCTAGAGTATGACAGTAAAGCTGGTAGTGCTTAACTGCCATGATTATGGGCTCTCAGCTTGGGTATAAGGAAATCTTTCTTAACCTAGAAATTAAAAGGAATAAACGATTTGGAACTGTGAAGGGTGACTCCAGCTAGTCTTAATTGCCCTTTTGGTGAGTGATGTGATCTTTGTAGAATGGGGCCTCTTTGCCTGTGACCCAATCTGCTTGTTCCTGAGCTCTCTTGAGCCCTCATCTCCCTCTTTACTGTAAATATCTATAGGTACCCTGTCAATTATGTGTTTAGCAGGCTTGTGTTAAAATGTTTGTTTTAACTAAAAAGTTAAGAAGTAAATTTAACTAAAATTTAAGAAGTAAAACTTCTTTTTTAAAGTTAGCTAAGCTACTGCTTAGAGTTTGGATTAACAAAATAGTTATCTTGAACAGTTAAATTGTCAAAATAGAAATATTGTGCTTTGAGGTGCCAAGTCTGGCAGGCAAATAGGCTGTAATGCTTTGTTGTTGTTTTAGAATTATTAAATAGACTCCTCTTTGGGAAACACTTCAGGAATACCAAATATCTTCATTTGTAGTGAGGCCCTAGGCTGTTAATGGCTGCAAGACTACCATGTCTTGAACACTAAATTTGTCCTTGTCAAAGCATTTGCTATTTTGATAAAAGTTAAGAGTTTGCTTTCATGGAGCTTTGCTTTAGGCCTTAGGATGTTATTCTGTAGCACATCTCTTGAGACATACCTTTGTGACTCTTTTATAGCCTTGGAAAGGGCAAAGAATGCCTAGCACTTCCTTTGAGTAAGACAGTAAATCACTTGGCACAGTTGCTTGTTAAGTCAAGTGCCAGCAAGACCATGAGCAGACTTTACTCTGCCTCCTACCCAAATAACTCAGTGCCCTTTCAGCTTTGCTGTATTCCAGGCATACTTGTTGAGGAGCAAGTAGCCTAAATTTGGGATTCACTGAATCCCAGCCTCCATATCAAGCTTGACCTGTTGCTATTCTAGTTTTGGATTTCTGAGCTGCCCTGAAGTCACAAAGTTCAAACACTAAAGTATTTTCAGTGCTGGTTTCTTCCAGAGGAAACTGAGCAGTGCAGAATTTGTTGTCTTGAGGATTGCTCATTAAGAATGTTCACAAGAAAGTGCCCAAACCCTGCTGAAACACTCAGCCAGGAGCTTGCTGTTCACTGAAGCAGACAAGCCCTGGTGCTCAGAGTTTACTCCAGGGCTAGGTAAAGTTGGAGTCTGATGTCTACTGAGGATGCTACAGCTGGGATGGGGGCACATTGCAGCAGTGTTAGATTAGTACAGGGTGGAATCCTGGAATCCTAGGATTTATCTCTTTGGACAAGTTCCACAGGATAGAGCTGAGTTTGACTCTGGACAGCAAGAAACATCTGGAGTTCTATTTCTGTTGTTCATGTGATGCCTTCTGTGGTTTGCAGCCTAAATCCTAAGGGAGGTTAACAAACTGCACAAGCAGTTGATACTAATGCCCATCACTTTTGCAGCTGCTTCTCCATATCTCCTTTTCCTATACTCACAAGCAGGAGGAATAGTTGTAGGTGCTCAGATTGTTGTATGTGTGGAGGTCTTCAAGTCTGTCAAACAATTGGAGGATGCCAGTTCTGCCAGAAACTGGATCCTTCAGTGCCTGCAGCCTGTGGGATGCAAGTGGGTGTTTGCTGACAGCAGAACAGATCTGCATAGAGGCACTTAACTATTCTCTTGATGTGGGGATATGTGTGTCTTTTAGGGAGCTGCAGTATCTTTACCCCTTCACTGGTTAAAAGGGTTGAATATCTGTGCTTAAACCCTTCTCTCTGATTCCAGAGATCACCTGCTTAGTCAGGCTCTGCAGCAGTCTGCTTGCTGGGAGCTCTTCCTGACAAGCCACTCCTTTCCCCTCCCCACAGCAGTGTGGATTTAGGGATCCGTGGCGGCCTTGCTAAGAACAAAGGAGCAAACTGCATTCCAAACACCCCACTTCACTTCAGAAGTGGCAAACTGCCTCAGGAAAGTAATGGTGTCTGCTGCTCTTGCATAGTAATGTCAAGCCCAAAGTTGTTGGACTCTGCTTTTTAAACTGTTTTAGAAAGGAAGAGTTTTGATTGTCGTGTTAACTGTCACCATGATTTTTAAGCAACTAAATTTCAGCTTGCTCTGGCACTCTGTAAGAAATAAGCATGAACTAAGCTCCACAGGACTCACAGATGTATGAACACATGTGAATCAGAGCTGTTAAAACCTTAAGGCTATTGAAAAGTCAGAAATGGTAAGAAGCTGAATTCAAAGCACGCAACTGAAGCTTCAAGTGAGAATTTAAATATATTAAAAGGTGTTTTTTAACTTTGTTCTTCTTTTTAGGATGCACCTGGGAATTTGGTGCCATGGTGAATTACATCAAGAAGACCTACCCTCAAACCCAGCTGGTTGTTGTGGGCTTCAGCCTGGGTGGAAACATAGTGTGCAAATACCTGGGAGAGAACCAGGCCAACCAGGAGCGAGTCCTGTGCTGTGTCAGCGTGTGCCAGGGGTACAGTGCACTCAGGTGGGTCTGGAGCCTTCTCCCTGCTGCTCTCTCCTGGGACTGCAGGAGGGAGCAGATCTTTGGAAGGGCAAGGTGAAGATGGGTGTTTCTCTTGCACTGAACTGGTCTGACAGACTGACTGTGTAGGATGGCACCCTCCTGAAGGAGCACCTGAAGCTTTGTTGATTTACAAGCACAAGTAAACCTTGTTAGCAATGCAAACAGGTTTTCTGTACCTAGCCAGGTACACTGGCAGCTTCTGAACTGTGCATGTGATGCTGTCTCATGGCTGCAGTGTCCTCAGAGGAGGCATTCCCTGTGCAGGCCTGGTGTAATTAACCAGGCAGGCTGGGCAGTGTGACCAGCTGCTGAGCTGATGCCAGGTTTGCAAGCAGTAGTTTACACTGTCTCATCACTCTGAGAAATATCCCGTGGTTCATAATAGCTGGTTTGGCTTCAGTGTGCAGTTTGATCTGGCAGCTCTTACCTGGGGAGACTGGAAAGGCACAGCACTGTCAGTCTGTGCTCCCCTCTTAGTGTGTGTCACTGAAACAGTGCTGTGGGCTGATGAGGGGATGGAGAGGTGCTTGCAGCTGTGTTATAGAAATGAGGAGGGTGAGGAGGAGAAGTATTACAGCCCTAGAGTCTGAAAATAATCATGTCTCCCCACCTGGAATCCAAGGCTTGTGGCACTTTAGGAGCTGTGATGGCTTCACTTGCATGTCCTCATGGAGGGTCCAGGCACAGCACTGCTGCTTGAAAACTGGTGATTCAGCTGATGTACTTTAACCTCTCCATGTATGCACAGTTAATGAAGATTAAAACACTGTAACTGGCCAAGCTGCTGATTTCAGTTTTTACTGTCTGTGCATACAGACAATTACTAAGGTGTAACTGACCCTGCAGTAATTTACCTGTGATTTTGAGCCATGAGACTATTTACAAGGCAAAAGGGGCTGTTGAGACTCAGGTATTTGAGTCAAGATCCTTTGGGCTGATACAAATGGTGAAACTCTGGCAGGTCTGTGAGGGGCTTGCTGTAGAATTTGGCCTCACAGCCTGGTCAAGGTAGCTGGAACTCTTGATACTGGTGATGCCCTGCCTGTGTAAGGACCAGTTTGTTATTCAGCAGTCTGAAGACACCTTTTAGGAATCAGGCTCTTACAGGTAAAAGCAAAAAGCTTTTCTGGAAGCATTAAGATGTGAGTAAAAGCCTGCTATGCATGTAATATTCCAGCTATCTAATCCCTTTTGAGGTCAGATGTGACTACTGCTAAAAAAGTGTATAATCTGCTGCTAGTTCACACCCTTAAAATCTGAACAGATGCTACAGGAACAGCTGTTCTGTTTTGTTTCAAGTAAAATGTTCTTAGCTGTCCTGGGATTCTGGCATAGAGCACAGAGCATCCTTTTGAAGCCAGCTCTTTAATTGCAACCATCAGACAGGGTTTGCAAGGATAATATCTGGCTGAGGTCCACTTGGTTCATCTTCTACAATTATGCAATATTGTATTCCTGATCTCCAAAACGATGTTGTGAGTAATGCTGTTATGCTTGCGTGGCAAGTGCAACCTGATTAACAATTCTCCACTTGGATATTTGTGTGGAAAAACAACTGGCTGTTTTGTTTTCTTTCCCTGAGTTTGATGCACCCCACCGTGTGGGTTGTGTGGATTATTGAGCTCTTGCCTCCACCTGCTGGGTAAACATCTCCTAGCAAACCTCCTGCCACAAAACATCTGCTCTGTATTACTGGACAGCCAGCAGGAAGGCTTTTCAGGTCTTGTCTCCCTTCCTAATGTCTACATCTGCTGTAAGTGCTAATTAGCTGAAGAGCATGGGGAAAGCAACATCTACTGAGCAGAAGACAGGAGGAGGGAGGGCCTTGTGCCCTGGTTATAGAAGTGGGAGGGAGGAGGTACAAAGCACCTCCAGGAAGAATGGTGAAGCCACTGCCTTCCTGGGCTTGGTTTGGTACCTTAAAATAGCTGGCTTCAGCCTTCAGGGCTACCTGGAAGTGGATTACCCTGGTAACATGACCAGTTAGTTTACAAATCCTTTTGTTTTTTTAAATTCTGGCTAGTCCAGCATTTATTCCTCAAATAACTTTCATAAGTGAAGGAAAAAAGTTTTAGTGAGCAAGGTAAACCAAGGATCTCAAATAGGAAAGCTTTTCCAGAGCAACAGCAATATCAGGATCTGCCAGAAGAATGAGGCTCTAATGAATTAACACAATGTCTAGGGAATGTGTTCCCTGAGGCTAAACAGGGACAGGTCTCCTTATTCCTTAATCTCTGCCTGCATAGGCTTGATTCTGCTCCTTGATCTTGTGGAATGCATCTTTACCATAGCTACAGGCTGTGGGGAGAGACCTCAGCTCTGAAACCTGGGCAGTCCTCAAAATATTGAAAGCTGCCTGTGCTTTTTTTACTTTAAAATGCTTGCAGCTCTTCATCTTAGGAGTACTGCTGTACACCACAGGAACTGCAGGGAAATGTAGTAACTTTAACTTCAGACATCTTGTAATAACTTAATAGGTTTGCTTGGAAAGCCTTTTGTGAAGAAAGAAATGTGCATTTTCCTATCTTCCTTCATTCTTTGCTCTGGCATAAAGGTAGTAGGTATAGCCTGGCTAGACAAAAAGGTAATGGATTTTTCTTTTTTAAATCCATACTCTCCAGCATAACTAATTGCAAGAAAACAGCTTGCTCTTGCCTGGTAGGGGACTTGCAGGCTGTAGCTTGGAAGGTCATGCTAAATCTACAGCAGTTCTCATGGTATGTTAATGTTTAAGTGGCAGGAGACATTCAGTAGCTGAAACTGCTCCCAGCATTCTTCAGTCTCTCAGTAAATGATAGTGTGTTCCCTCAGTAACAGCAAACCCTGCTAGGAGTAAAGCTCTAACCTGCCCATGACCCTGCATAGCAAAGGAGTGCTGGTATCTGGCAGAGCTCACAGCTCTGGATGGCTTAAATTCTGTTTTAACAACAGATAAGCTGTGAAGTGCTCTTCTGCTTTGAGAATAGGTAAAGACTTTAACTCAGATGCCACTTGCAGCTGCAACTAGAAATTATTCCTACAGTTCCTGCCAGTGAAGTGAAACAGGAATAGTATCTGTACATATTGGAAACATCTGCACAAATTATTTCCTCTGCAGAGTTATATTACACAATAGACAACACTTGTGAGCAACAGGTTTTTGCCCTTTCCTTGGAAGTCCCATTATGTAAATTACATTCAACTTCTGCAAAGGGATACTAAAATCCTCTTGTCAGTGTTGTGGATCTTGATTGATGGCTCTTAAACGCCCTGATCAAAACTGCTAATTGCATTGTGCAAGATGAGACTGCAGATCTGTTTTCTGATACTAACAAACTTCATCAAAGTGGAAGTCATTTCCTGGAAAAGGTTAAGCTGTGGCAGAGAAGGCCTGGAGGTTTGTTTACACAGCCCTCAGGCTGCCATAAGATGTTAACAGTGTATTAATCTGATCTTTCAAGAGCTCCATTAACAGTTTTGTTTGTTCTGTGCTGTGTTTTTTCTAGGGCACAGGAAACCTTCATGCAGTGGGATCATTGCAGAAGATTTTATAACTTCCTCATGGCAGACAACATGAAGAAGATCATCCTTTCTCACAGGTACTGCAGTACATCACTTACCGTACTGAGTCAGTTGCTATATTGGATTTGTCTGCCTGGTCCTTTAAAATAGGACTTCTGAAAGGTTATGCACAAGTTCCTTGGTGGGTCTTTAGATGAACCAGCAGAGAAGGTGAGCCCATGACAATCTCATTGTACTGTAAAATAGACAAATAAGCTTCGGTCATCTTGTTAGAAGAAAGAGGTTGTTGTTTTGTGTTCTGGGGAGACTTGCTTAATGAATGAACAAGACATGCACAGGAAGGCATTGCAATTAGACTTCAAAGTGGAGTATTCTGCATCTGTTTCAATTCTAGCCAAAGAATTCCCTATTGAAGGAGCCTCTTGTTCTGCCACCTACCTGAGGTAGGACTAATCTGCAAGATCTGCTGTATGGAGTCGCTGCTTATCAAATAAGCAAATAGTCAAACCCGTAGCTCTGGCTTCTAGCTGTTCCTCTAGAAAGAGCATGTAGCCAGCAAAACACTTAACATTGCTGTTCCTGGAGTGCAAGTGTACTGTAGGATCCCTGTGCTGCTGTTGCTGATCCGTGGCTCTTGCATAACAGAAATTTGTGTGCTCAACAGGTGACTGCTCAATGTTGGTGTTTTCCCCATCAAAAGTTCTCTGGGTGGTACTTTCTAGGCAAGAAAGTACCTCATCTGTGTGCCTGACTGAGGGGAAAGGAGGGGCGTATCTGAGACCCATTTCACTGAAGGAGCATGTGTCACTTCAGACTTCTGGTTCTTTGTTTACACCCCTGTGCAGTATGAAACACTTGTAGGAGGGTAGCCAACGTGGGATGATCCACGTAATTCATTCCAGGTTTACAAATATTTAGACAAGTTGACCATATTTGACATATGAAGTTAGGTAAACTCCCATTAAAAGGCAGTTAAATTCTTAACCCAGAAAAAGCCAGTGCTGGCTTGAAGGGAAGTGTGTTAAGTAAACTTTTTCCATAATCACTTGTGCTCTAACTCCCCCTAAATCAAACCTAGCCTCCCTCCTGCTCTGCCCTGCAGCTGCCTCTCAAAGGGAATAAAAATCCCTTTCCAACTTGTGGCTTTTGTTCTGTTTGTTAGGGAAGAAGCTTGTTCTGGTAAAGAAACACATCCTCCCCTGAGGGCAATAACTAATTATGACAAGTGTCCACAGTAAATAGCTTTCTGCTAAAGTAATACCCTGAGTAATTCCTGTGTGTGAGGTAGCCTGAAGTCTGTGCTGGGGGGCTTTAGAACCAGGTGGTGCAGGAGATGCTATGCCTGGGATTGCTGGTGCTCTCCCTCAAACCACCCACAGGTTTGGTCTGAAGCCAAAGAGCCCTCCCTTGAACATGGAGCCTCTAGTCCAAATACCCTGAAGTGCTCTGTTCTGGGACGTTGCTTTCAAGAGATCCCTCTTGCAGTTTTTCAGTATATAAGGGAAACATTTTTTTCCTGCAAAAAGACTGCTAGGGTTTGTTATGTCGTGCTGCAAAAGGTAAGTGGACAAATAAGCTGTTCTTGCTGCCAAGAAAGCCCTGTGTTTATGCAGCCCACATCTAATCTAATCTTATCAGATTTGGTAAACTCAGTTGTCCTTGAACAGGTCATGGTTTAGCTGCCTTTATGTTATTTTGATGTAATTCTTGATGTCACTCTTCCAGGCAAGTCCTTTTTGGAGATAACATGAAGAAGCCACAAAGCCTGTCAGATGCTGATCTGGGCAAGCTCTATACAGCAACATCACTTATGCAGATTGATGATAATGTTATGAGGTATGATAGGCAATTCTCTGCTCCTCTATAGAACTCCCAGGACCTTCTCTTCCCAGTGTTGCTCTTGCATGCCCCTTGCTGTGCCTTTAGGAGTCTGCTGAAATACAGTGAACACAACTTCAAATTCTTACTTGCCTCTCCATTAAAGTAAACTTTGCAGAGGAAAAAAACACCCAACAAAAACCAACTTACTCTTCACAGTGACTTTACAGCTTCTTTAAAATCATCCAGGAGGTATTTATTTACTGGTAACACCTGAACCTGCAGCCTTCACTAAGGTAGGAAGAGGCCAGCTCTGCTGCCAAGCTCTAGTAACAAAAAATGAGAATGTGAAAAGCAGCTCAGAACTGCTCATGGATTTCCTTAGCTCTGTTTGAAAAACCTTCTCCCCATAAAACACTGCTGCTTTCTCACTACACTAGGGCTGGCTGAGATAATGCAACCTTTCTTATTTGTCATACTAACACCTAATTAAGTGCTCTGCTTTAATAAGCAGTAGCCTGTTGCTGCCTTGTCCTTGACAACAACACTGCACTTTAAGTGGCAGTGTTCATACCATGACATGTTCTGTATCAGGCATTGACCCCTTTCCAAAATAAAAGCTGTAAACTGTTAGCTAAAAAGCTACGACATTTTTGGCAAACTTGGGTTATGGTTGGCTGCTTAGGAGAAGACTCTTCCTAGGGAAATCTCCCTGCTTGTCCCCCATCCCTGAGGCCTTTCTAGTTTGGACCAACAGCTGTAGTGTCCCTTATATAAAAAAAAAAAAGGCAGTTGAATATAGGCTTGCTGAATTCTTGGTTTGGGATGATGTGAAGGGATTTGGCAAAGAAGTGGAACCATGGTGAATTCTGGGGGACTTGTCCAGTAAGTTGGACGTTTATAAGATGTGCTGATTTTGTATTTGAAAAGACTTTTAGGGAAAGATGAACAAGATCCTGACTTTTTCATCCACATGTAGAGTTAAGTGAAGTATTTTAAAAGAAACACCCTGAAGGCTGCTGGGTTTGTCTGCATGTTTGACTTGCCCATGCTCTCACAATGTTTGAGAAGGCACAGAAAGCTTCAAGGCATGTGCTGCCAAAGGGTTTTGCAAAGACACTGGATATTAAAAAATTGTATTTGGAAATTCCTGTTTCTGGGTGTGTGTCCTTATTTGAAAATAATAGTCATGGTTGAAGCAGAGTGACAATCTGCTCTTTTTCAGGAAATTCCATGGCTACAGCTCACTGAAGGAGTACTATGAAGAGGAAAGTTGCTTGCAGTACTTGCACAGGGTAAGCTCTTGCAGCAGGCTGCTCTTGCACTGGAGAGAAAATACTCTGTGTTTTCTGTTGTTGATACCTGCCAATGTCTTAGCTGGGATTTTCAGAAATAATCAGGTACAGTGTTTTGGAGTAGGATTTGAGTTCCTGCTACCTCTAACACTGGGGCTAAATGCTCTGGGCTCTCAAGAGCTTATAGCTCTGGCACCCAAGAGATGGAGATCAAGCCACACATTCAGCTGAACTGCTCTGAGTGTGTGAGGATCAAGTGGGAAATGGGTGGTGGCATGGAGCCTGCACCTTCAAGGAAGAAAGGCTTACTGGAGACTGTGGAAGAGACTCTGGATACTGACAGATGTTTGAGCACAGTTTTGCCAAAATGGAACTGAGATCAATTCCTCCTTTTTCTACTGAACCAGAGAATGGAGATGTTCCAAGGGAGTTTCCTGGACTTTAACCAAGGTGTCCATAACAGAGCTGGCAGTAGCTGCCTGATGTGCAAAACAATGCAGAGCAGAAAAAGGGTGTAGCTATTTCAGTTCTAAGAATGGGGACTCAGTCTGTTTGCTCTGATGCATCCCTGCCTCTTTCTTACAATTGAGTTAGAGGAAAAAATTGACTCTGAAATAAGAGATCTTAATTGAATTATGCTAAGATACTTTTATAGGTGGTAGATTGACATTCAAATACCAACCCCTTTCTGTTGTTTTGTTTTCATTTCGTGTTTCTTGATGCAGATCTATGTTCCTCTTCTGTTGGTTAATGCTGCTGATGACCCTCTTGTCCATGAGAGTCTTCTATCAATTCCAAGAGCTCTTTCAGGTATGCTGAAACAGTCTCCTCCAGCTGTGCATATTTGTGTACCTACAGCTTGCTTATCACATCACAGTTCCCAATTCCAAAGCAGCTTGACTTGCCTCCTTACATCTGAAATGCTTTGGGAGGTGTGCTAAGCCTCTTTAAATCACCAACTGCTAGAACTAACAAGGCTAACCCTGAGCAGGAAGAACTTCAGTCCTTTCAGGCACCTCTTGCTTGTGTTGATAGCAGAAGGTTATGTTCTTGGATGAAAAAAGGTTTCCTCACATCTCCATTGCTCACTGGGATTTAATAGGAAGGTGGGTGATGGTGACAGTCTGGATGAAGCATGGATAAACACCCCCTTTGCTGATGAAATGGGGACAGTGCATGCATGGCTGTGTCACTTGGCACTGAACTGGGATCTCTCCCTTGAAAGGAGTTGAGCTGCCTGTCTTCAAACAAGGAAAAAGGTAAATTATCCTTAGAAGCTCAGAAGAGGGAGCTGCTGCTGCTTCATCACACAAATAGTGGGTGCACAGGGAGGGAAGCAGGGTTCATTCTTGTCCTGGTCAAAGGCTGTGAGCAGAGTTTATCCACAGCTGCTTTCAGACAGAAACAAGCACAGAGAGTTTTTCACTGTCCATGCAACAAGATGTCTGATACACTGTCAGAGCTTAGTGCAGCTTGACATGATGCAAACAGTCCTAGTTCCAGGAGATAAGAGTTAAAGGTGTTCATTTGTTAAAGAATGACCATTCTCACAGCAATACAGATACTGCTGTAAGGGCCCAGCCAGAATCATCTCTTGGGCAGCCTTCTTGTCCTGGCAGCTCAAGATGATTTCATTCTCAGCTTGAAGATGTTAACCTTCTGGAACTTTCTGCTTCTTTTTCTTTTACAGAGAAAAGAGAGAATGTCATGCATGTGCTGCCCCTTCATGGAGGCCACCTGGGATTTTTTGAGGGGTCTGTGCTATTCCCAGAGCCTCTTACCTGGATGGATAAGCTCGTGGTACAGTATGCCAATGCCATCTGCCAGTGGGAGAAGACAAAGCCTCACTGCTCAGACTCAGAGCAGTCTGTGTCTGGCCAGGAGTAATCGACCCAAAGACTCTGGATCACTTCAGTATATCTCCCCTTTTGGGAACATCTTGTTCCCTCACCTGCTGCTTCAGGTTTCCATTCTCCTTGATATCCTATGGCTGGGGTTTGATCACCATGTGTTTTTTCCAAAATGGAGCTAAAGCAGATGTTAACATCTGCTCAGAGCCTCTTTGGATATCCAGTCACGTGGATTTGTAATTTACTGCTCTGCTTGAAGAATTGGGTTGCTGACTGTAGCTTGTTACAGGGCTACTGAGCTAAAGACTGCTTGCTTTAATATAGCAGAAGTTTCACATGTCCAAATCTCTTTACCTGCTGGTCAAAAACTTGATCTGCAGCATTTATTTGTGTAGATGATGGGATAACTGTGGCTCTGTTCTCTGCCTGGGTGCTGGAAATCCCTGTACCAAGCCACAAGCCAGTGAGTGGTTCAGTCTGTAAGCCACTGCAGCGTGGCTTGCAAAGACAGATGCTCGACTGCAAGTGTAGTGTCAGCTTTGCACCATCTCAAGGGAAACCATTTAGTACCTAGGAATGCACTTGCACAAGTGAATCACTTTAAAAATATTCAACTTTTCCATGCTTGAGCTGTCTGTGGGTTGGGGTGGCTTTATGCTGGGTCTCCAAGTTGAGAAAAGCTGCAGCCTGGTAATGCCAGTTAATGTTTCTGTGTAAACATGTTCTCCAGGACCTGATCAGTCACCTTCTTGTCATCTTTGCCTCTTTCTCAATACTGTTATCTTTTCAGTACTGGATTCTTTGTTTGACCTGGGGCTTTTTAAAGCTGGCTTTGGCTTCCAAGTGGAAACCCATGATTAAGAATCTGCAGGATTTTTTCTGTGAGCTCAATCTGTTTGAAAGAATATTTCATGGAGAGTTATTGTACTCTCTTAGGGATTAATTGGTGGGGGGTAGGGTGTATCTATTTAGATTTACTCCCCTTATGTCAGGGTAAATCATACAAAAATTCTTCCCATTAGCTTTCAGAGTATCAAGTGGGTTTGAGACACATGACTTGCCTTACAGTTAATGTGGAACTGGATGTCTCCAGCCCTGTGCAACTGAAATGACATCTTTGCTGGCTGACTACTTCCAGATCTCTGTAATGCTGTAGGATTACTGGCTCCAGTAAGACACTGGGCTCTTTCTAGAATTTCTTTTCCACACCCAGACATCCCCTTCTAGTTTTAATGTGCAAAGTGAAGTAGGAAAGCTGGCTACTCACCTGTGTTTTTCCCTCAAGTGGCAGTTTTGGTCTGTGCCAAGATAGTTATTAAAGGAAAGTTGTCCCATGACAATCTGGAGACTGAAACTAGTGGTAAAATTATTTTTTTTCTTTACTATTTGTTCTGTCAATATTGTAGTGTCATTAATCCATCCTTAGGACTTCTTCATCACGGTGTCAGTGAAGTTCTTTTCCTGTGACACTTCCCTCATCAGCACTTTATTGCTTCAGCCTTGGTATGTGTTCCAGGCACTTTAATTTATGGCTTAAGGGTGAAACAAGCTGCAAGATTTCAGTCTGGTAACAACAAACCAGGGGAACAAGCCTTCTGGACTGCCCTGTCCCTGAACTTCAGTAGGTTGAGTAGGTGGGGTTTCATTTTAATAAAGCAATAATTAACTATTGTAGCAAAGGTGCATTGTCATATCAGGAAACTCCTTTCATTTGCCTTAGGCCAAACACCTTGGCCTGTGATCCACAATGAGCTGTGGATATCTGCACATTCTCCTAGTTAGTAAATCTGGGCTTCTTTTTTTCTTCAAAGAGAAGATGAAACTAAGTAAAGCTACAGCAAGATTTGGCTGTGCTTGTGGCTGTTCCTTAAGAACTATTTTAGGGCATCAGTTAGCAAGGATATTCTTAGCTGATGGATATCTTGTCTCTGTGTTATCCTCTTATTCATACTGCATCACTAAAGTATGTCATAAAAGACATTTCAGTTTTTTTGCTTAAGTAGTGTTCATGTAATATTCATTGCATATGACTTAAATATCTTCTCACTTCAGCAGAAGTGGAGTGTAAACAACACTTGTACACATCAAATAGATACAGTATAAATTTAGGTGTCTAAGTCTCCCAAAATAAGGTGAGCAACTGGGCAGTTCTCAAAGCAGCAGGAGCTGTAGCTTTGTCTAATCAAGTAGAGATTTTTCTTTGATCTTGGAGAGCCTGAGGAATACTCCTTCCTGCCCCACAACCCAAGCCTTCCTACTTCAGAAGTGCCAATGCTGTGGACGTTCTGAAACTCTCAACTACAGGAGTAACATGGGTCTCTCTTATTCCTTTGCCCTGTTTTGCACTTGAATCTAAAACTGTTCAAATCACTTGTGACTTGTCTGAGTCTGGCTGCTTTGGGGAAGGACAGCTTTTGTTGTGGCTTTTTTGTGCAAGGTTTCTGGAGCTTGAGGTTCAGCTTATTAAGCCTGTAGGTGGAAGCAGTGTTAAAAAAAATATTCTCTCCATCTCAACAAATTTGTTGCTTCTTTCAAAACAAGACTTGTGGTCAGACTTGCAGCAGTCACTTAAAGAGATCTTGAGGAACTAGGAGAGAATTAAGCTGCAGTTCATGTTATCTAAGACCTTAAAATTATGTATTAAATCTTGCTACTGGCAATGATTGACAGTTGATACCTGGTGACACGTGGGACTTTGTCCAGTCCTAATGTGAAATACTCTTATCTCCCAAAATAAGGCAATACTAGTCTTGTGATGTGGGCAGGTGGTCTTTATTTGCCCAGTGAACCCAGCCTTAAATGCAATCTGAATTTTTCAGTCTTGGAGGTGAAGTCTTTCATCTCTTGTCGAGACACATGAGGCTGCTGAAGTGTGCACTTGTAGCTCATTGCAGTGTGGTCTGATAGAGCAGTTCAAGATTACAGCATGGTGAATCTGACATGTGCTCTGCTTAGTGTCAAACTGGGATTAGAAAAATCATTAGGAGAGCTCTTCCACGGGTAGTCTTGTGGTAAATACACCTTCCCCATCACTGAATGTAAGTAGCACTTGAACATGAACCCCGAGGACCCTCTCAATCAGACAGCAAGTTGCAGAACTATTACTCCTTGATGGTTAGGCTGGTCCAACCATCACCTTTGCCATTTTTCTGGAGATATCTGAAGATGGTAAATAAGCAGCTCAGACTTGCTCTGACTGAACACAGAAACTTCAGCTTCCACTACAAGAGCTCTGCCAGCATTTTTAATTGTACTTTTGTTAGCTTCTAAATCAAGGTGTTTTCAGATGGGTCTGGCAGTGTTGTAGTTGCACTGTAAAGGCAAACACTTGAACTTCCCTGCAATCCTTTTCCTGAGTGTTTTTCTGCAGTTCCTGTTTATGAAGATATGGACTACAAAGACAGGGCATTAAGTAAAAACGTTGGGAACTATTAACTCCAGTACTGAATTTAGCCAAGCTACCTGTGTGTCATCTGTCCTGGGTCTGTCACAAGTTCCTAGACCACAGCCCTTTGACACGTGGTGCCTTGCCCTTTTCCTCCTTCTCCCTTGACATCAGCATATCTAGAGACTTCAGTAACAGCTCTGTCAGAGCTTTTGGGGCTTTGCTTTTTGGTAAATGAATTTTCAGACACTATTACTGAGACACACCAGTGATGCACACTGTACAACTGTGTGCTGACCTAAAGGACCTTCGTGGGCAGCCTACAACTGGCTGGAGTCTATTTCAAGGCTTAAAATAACCATGTATATAAGCAGTGGATCACTTTCAGCTCTCTGCTCCTCTAGCAGTAGGAACTGAGTCATAGAAGCAGGGTTTGCTTTGCTTAATGTGTGAGTTGTTATCCTGCAGTCCCAAAGTTTTTGTGTCTATTAACACTCCAGCAGCATAGCTGGAGGCAGATTGCTCAAGTGGCTACATCTCAAAGGAAAGAGCAGAGAGTACCATCTTCAGGACTTAATTGCCAGTTCAGTCACCTGGATTGCTTCCAAGTTTTTTCTGGAAATACTATGCTTGTCTGGAGCTTATTGAAATTCTTCAGCCTTTTTTTGTGAGACCAGGGAAGGCCTGAGCCTTGTGCTGCCTGTATAAGTCATTTGTTGTAAAGAACATCTTGTTTCTGGCTCGAGTCTCACCCCATGAGTCCGTAGTCCTTGTGTGGGTCCGTTCATTTGGGAACGTGCTGGAGCCACAGTGACTAAAAGCAGTGTCTCCTTCATGGCTTCTTGGTGAAAAGCAAACAGCCCTTCAGGATCCCAAATCCTGATTTTTCTCCAAGCTTAGAATGCCTCAGAGCAACGCCAGCTCAAGGGAGGGTGCCCTGTTACTGTACCCTCTTCTCACTGGGAGTGGGAGTGACACTGGCCTGGACTTCCTCAGCTGTTAGGGGAACTGAGGCACAAGTGCTGTCAATGAGTCAAAGCAGTTGCCAGCTTCCCATGCTGTGCTGGAAGGGTTTCTGGGGTTATCCTGAACATCTGTACGAGGCCCCTCGTGACTGACAAGCTTCCATTGTTATCAAAGTTCTTGCGTGACCAGAGAGGAGACACAGAATTTTCTTCCAGGATCTCCACTGTAGTTCTGGGCTGTTGACCCTTCTCATGGTTCCTGCCAACTGGAAAGCCTTTTTTCAAAAAAAGGCAAAATGAAAGTCATTTGTATTTGATATAACCAAATCCTACTGCTTTGCCCAAGCCAACAGCTTTCCAAAGGGGCATTTTTTCCTCATTGTGTTACATGAAACCTTGACTGTAATTCCCAGTGACAGATCTCCAGACATTCCTCTTGAGAAAGCATGACCTCTTTCTCTCAAAAAGGTGTGTAAAGAGCTTGGGAAGAGGAGACCTGTGCCCTTGTTTTTCTCATGCAGCTGTGTTAGAACAGGCACAGTGACTTCCAGTGTTCTTGGTGAGCAGTTGACTATGAAAATATTTTCAATTTGGCAAAATTATGTTCTGTAACTATCTCTAAATGCTGCCCTGAAGAAGCTTGTGTACTGAGACACCCTCCCTGCTGCCATGTTCTGAGTCAGATTCTCTGGAGCTGAGAGCTACAGGGGAGATGATTTGCAACTAGCAATGCAATTTTTCTATATCTGCTGATGTTTACCTTTAAAATTATATATAAATATATATAAAACTGTCTTTGATTTTTTTCTTTAATTTTTGTTCTTGTGTGGTGTAAAATGGAAGTCATTGCAAAACAAAATGTAATTTTGTTATCTTTGATTCAGTGGGGTTTCTTTATTTAAAAATAAAGGACTTATTGAAGTCAGTGCTACATCTAGTGCCTGTGTGTGAAGTTCCATGTGTTGGCAGAGGCTCTCAGTCTTCCCTGAGGCCCAGCCTGGGGAGCTGGCTGGGGGGAAGGTGATACAAGCACTCATGCTGCCCAAGCCTTTCCTAGTTGCTCTTTGTCTTCTCTCCAAAAAGAGGTCTTTGATGCCACTCTGGTGGAGAATGGGCATAGAATCAGCTTAAAAAAACCCACATGCCTGCCTAAAACTACTGAAAAAGAGTTATTTTTGCTAGGGGAATAGAACATCTGTTATTTTTCCCTATGTGAGAGCAAGTGCATTTCCTAATCTTTCAGCTGCTGACAGAAGAAACACAAACCAGCATCTCTGGCCAGCACAGTGACATCTTTGAGCCAAAAGCACTACTCCCCTGACCCTAACAACTCACCAGTGTGTGGTTTATTATCTTCAGCCCAAGGGAGAGAGGTGAGGAGGGTAACTGGGCCTGGTGACCTGCTGGGGTAGCTGGTCTGGGTGCTCTGTGGGAGACAAAGGGCTTCCTCTGTAATTTATTGGCCATTGTGAATTAGCTGTTAGCTCCCCTTCAGACCTCCTTCCTGCCTTGGCCAGTCACTCAGCTCCCAGCTCTGCTGTTCTCTGTCTCCCCATCAAAGCAGACTCCTGGCTCACAATTTGTCACAGTAGCAATGAGCAGCCATGGCACCTCCGGAGAGCTGTGACTATCCCAGCCCAAATCCCAGAGGCAGCAGTGGGTTACTCCTGGCTGTGTGGGTGGGTTTTTTTCTCCTTATTCTGTTTCCACAAGCTGCACTTGCTCTGCCTCCCAGGCAAGCTGTGCTGTTGTGTTTGCCCTGGCCTGATGGTTGTGGGGTTGTCACAAGTGCTTTCCTTGGGATGGCTCCAGGGGCAGTAAGGAGCCAAAGGAAGTGGAGAGGTGCCTTTTGCTCTGTCTCTGGACTCTTGCACAAGGTTGGCACAGCCTCAAGCTTTGGGACTCACCATGCATGGACTCACCAAGCAGCTGAGGCTGGAGCAGGCAGATCTAACCCCAGACAGGCCCCATCCTCCCTGCAGCTTCAGAGCTGATGTCCTGTTTGGTTTGAGCCTGAGCCAGTGCCCTGATGAATGTGGCTCTTGTCAGCACCTTCCACCTTGGCCAGCTTCAGGTGGGGGGCTGATCTAGCTGCTGAAAAGGACTCGTGTGGAGCTGGGGGGTGGACAGGACATACTGTGGGACCAGGGAGGGAGGTGGTAATCTGGGCAGAAACCAGGAACTGGCTCCTCTCAGAGCCCTGCTGCTGGCCAAGGGAGGAGATGGTCTGGGGATGGTGTCTGACTGGCTTCTTGGAGGAGATGCCTGGTTGCTGAACCAGAACAGACTGCCTTGCCTGGGACAGCTACTTCTGCCTCCCTCCTCCCCACCCACATCCTGCTGACTCCACAGCAGCAAGGTGTAATTAGTGTCAGGTGCAGCTCAGTGCAATCCTCTGCCCTCCATGGTGACTTTGGTGGAGCTTCCCTGACTGAGCTCCCTTTCACAGTGCAGTGCTAGGAGAAACAACTGTGCTGAGGCTTTTGAAGGATTGAGGAGGGTACATTCTGCTTGTCTTTCAGTTGTTTTGTGATTGAAATCAGTCTCCTAGTCTCAGTGGCTACTGCAGCTTCTGTTCTCCTCCCTGCCTGCCTGAGCAGGAATTAGGCACAGGCAGCTCCACCTGGGACTCTGGTTGGGTTTTTGTTTGCATCTGTTTTCTCTGGTTAGAGTAGATAACAAAGAATTTGGGGTCCTTTCTTGGGCAAGGGTGGGACTTGATCTGGAATACAGGGAGGATGGAGATGCTCCTTGGTCCTTGTGCCAAAGTATAGTCAGTGATGAGGGGATGGGGGACTCCTGCCAATGCTGGCACTCCTGCCTCCTTAGACCCAGCAATGCAGCCAGTGCCCAAAAAGCTGTGCCCCTGTTCTTAGCACGAGGGACCGCAGAGCTCTGTTGTTAAACACTTTATTTCTCCCTCGCTGTAGCCCTCCCTTCCCAGAGCAGACCCTCCCCTGTCCCCCCCTCGCAGCTCCAGGAAGTGCTGTGGCAGAGGGCTGGTGGCTGTGGAGGGAGGATGCTGTGCCTGGGAGGGCCAGCCCGCTGCCTGGAGAGGGACAGGAGGGACAGCCCGGAGCGCCTCGGCACGAGCACTCGCTCAGCCAGTGCCACGGGAGGGAGGTGGCTGGGGCAGAGCAGCAGCTCTGGTGCTGTGGTACAGGGGAGGGCAGCAGGCTCCTGCTCTAGAGAGCAGTGTCCTCGGACTCAATGCGGGGCCCGAAGAGCTTCTCTGCCGTCGCTTTGCCGTCGTACTTGGGCAGGTTGCCACCAAAGTCTGCTGGCAAGATGTCAGCATCGATCTCCTGGTAGAAGGATTCCAGCTCCTCACCATGCACGAAGACCTGGAGGGAGAGGGGAGTGACCCTCAGCAGAGGACCAGGCAGCTCTTCCCAACCATTCCATTTCACCCAAGGACGTGCCTTGGCCTGTGGGTCCCTTTCCCACACTCACCCTCTCCAGCAGTTTGCTCTTCAGGAAGGGTTTGACGACGTTGTAGGTGGTGGTGAAGTACCAAGGCTGGTGGATGAAGTGGACAGCCTTGAACCGTGCTGGGAAGGAGTCCTAGGATCCCAAACCCAGACACAGATGGTTACAGATGGTGCTGTCCACCCAGATCTGAGCAGGCAGCAATGGACACACACCCCAGCACTGCCACAGCTCTCCTTGTTCTGTGTCACTTTCTCTATTTGATGGCCCCTTTCTGTTCTGACCCAGAGAATCAACCATCCCAGCCTCAGGAGCACCAGGGAGCTAAAGAACCTCACAGACAGCTCACTGCTTCCCAAGGACCTTCCCTGGGAAGAGCTGAGTGTCTTTGGCCTCTGGTCCAAGGGCAGAAATCCTGGAGTGCCTGTGAGTCTCCATGCAGCCTGGACTGTGCTGGGCTGAGATGCTCATGAGGAAAGACCTCCAGGCCATGCCCTAGGATGCTGCAAGGAGTGGTAGTACTGCTTCTGGTCAGGCATTTGAGAAGGCAGGGAGATTGGGTGGGAAAAATTTTGCAGGATTAAGCCAATAAGCTGGCAAGGCAGGGAGAGGGTGATGGTGAACAGCCTCTCTGTAATGCTTTCTCCTTGCTCCAGTGTGGTGACAATCCCAAACCCTGCTAGCCCTGCCATCCTTTGGCTGAGCTCCCTGCTCCCCCAGGGCCCCTCTGCCACTGCTGGGTGCAGACTTTGCCACCTCACCTGCAGCATGTCCACCATCTTCTTGAGCTCGGAGGGTTTGATCCCTGATGCCTGCTGCATGGTGAAGCCCTTGAAGTTCTCGATGATGCAGAACCCATTGATCTGGGTCTCTTCATTTTCCAGCAGCTTCTCCAAGATAATACAATAGGCACGAAGGATCTAATGGAGAGGAGAGATGGCAGGGTCTTGTATGAGGTCTCACCTCCCACAGGCCCTAGGGGGTACCCAGGAGGAGTCCCACAGAGTGTTATCCAGGGGTCTGCTGGACTGCAGCCTGCTTGTCACAGCCAGCCCCCAGACTTCAGAGCAGGGAGGAGGGATGCTGAACCACCATCACATTCCCTTTTCAAGTCATGAGCATCAGATCTGGAACAGTGCTACATTGAACTCAGAGCTGAGCAGAAAAGGGAGTTGGGAGAAGCTGTTGAGTTACATGCCTGGAGACCTCTTTGCCAAGAAACCCTTTCCATGCCCTATGCTTCAGTTTCCTCCTCTGCCCTTGATTTAATGATGTGCATGGTAACATTAAATTGATTTAATATTACATGGGCTGGGGCATGCACACCCTGACTTTGGCATGCACCTTGCACTCCCTCCTTTGGGCTGGACCATGGTCTCCTTTGAGGGACCAATAAATTCAGAGGGCTACAGATTTGCTCCCACCTGGCTGGATGCTGTGCTCGGACAAGGCGAGCAGGACAAGCCCCAAAGCAGGACCTGCTCTGGGAGCAACACCCGCACTGGGCTCACCTCATCGAAGGTGATCTCCTCGTAATCCCAGTTCTCGATGTTGAAGAGCATCACCACCCGGCCGTACTTGTCCCTGCTGGCCAGGATGCCGGGGTAGCCGGCCTCGATGGTGCTGCGCACGGCCTCGGGGCTCAGGTTGTCGAAGAGCTCCGGGTACTGCTGGCGGAAGTTCACGTAGCCTGGAGGGAGGCACAAATTGGGCAAACGATGGCTGCTCGCCTGGCCTCGGGAACGGGATGGGCTGGCCACGGTGAGGTGTCAGTGCTGAGCCTGAGAGCTGTGGAAAGCTCTGCCTGTGGCTCACGTGGGTCAGGTCTCCTCCAGCAAAGGGGGCAAAAGCAGCTCAGCAGCAGACCAGCCCAGCATGCTTGGTGTCATCCCTCCCCTTGCCAGCAGCTTCCCACACCTGCTTTCTCTCCAACACCTCAACAAGTAGATAAAGTGATTTTCCCCCTGATTTCCCTTCTCCCTGTTTGGGTGAAAACCCCCATCTACCCTCTCTTGGCACCCTGCAGGCACAAAATCAGGAATTTCATCCTGGGAAAATGCAGGCACACAAAACAGCTCGTCCGGGAGCCAGCACTGGTAATTACAACTCATTATCCCCTAAGTTGACACAAAGAAGAGCAGAGCTGGAGCCAGGCAGGTTCCAGTCAGCAGCCACCCTCTGGGCTGTCTTTCTGCTCCCCCTCCATCCCTATGGGTCACTGTCAGTGTGGGGAGAGGGTGCCACAAGCATCCCAACCTGTCCCCAGACCTAGAGGTGTCCCAGGGGTGCAGGGCCCCCAGGCACTGTGCACAGAAGCATCAGGAGGGTGCAGAACTGGCTCCTTACAGGGCTACAGAGTGGGTAGTGTAGGACATGTGTAGGCATGGGGTTCTCAAGGGGATGCAGCCCAAGCCAGCTGGGTTTGCTGCACAAATGAAACCACCAACAAATGGGAGAGGTTTTTCAATTTTCTTTGGGTAAATTTGCAAGGAATGGGACTGTCCTGGTGCTGCCAGATGCCTGGTGTCACCCTCATTTATTTCCTTCCCCATCCCAACTCTTTCTAAGCCCCTCAACCTTGATTTGTTCTGTTTATCCCCTCTCTTCATCCCCTTCCCACATCAGGGTCCTGCTCTGCCAGCACAGCCCAGTCTGGGCTAGGAGGCACCGGCACAGGACTGGGAGCTGCTGGGGGATGTGTACCCCATCCTCACCCAGCACCACAGCCCAGGACCCCCCCCACCTTTCAGCAGGTCATAGGCCCTGTGGACATCGAACTTGCGGGCACGGATGAAGCGCAGCAAGAAGGAGTCGTCCTTCTCCTGCACCTTCTCGGCCACCTTCTGGCAAACGTCCTCGCCGCCCGCCCGCTCCTGCACCAGCTCCCGCAGCGCCTTCACCGCCACCTCCCTCTTCTCCTCCGTCTCGTTCAGCTCGTCCTTTGCCTGGGGGGAGCAGAGAGGGGCCCAGTGATGCCATGCACACATTGTAAAGCACCCCAGGGGTCGTGTAGGCACCCAAAAACTGGGGGGAGGACAGTAAAACTCCTTGCAGCATCCCGGTTGGGAGGGCAGGGTCGCTCAAGTCCCCAGCTTGGAGACATTTTAGGAAGTGCATCTCCCCCCCAGTGCAAGAGCCAGTCGAGGGTCTCCTCTGGCCCCTGATGAGCAGGAGCCTCGGGCTGCACCTGCCCCCCGTTCCCCACAGCCACCTCACCTTCTGCAGGGTGTGAGGGGGGATCTTCTCACACCTCCCAAAGACAGGGCCGTGGTCCTTGGTGGTGAGGCGCTCCAGCTTGGTGCGCAGCGCCTGCTCCTCCTCCGACACGATCCGGAACGTGCCCGTCTGGGGGGAGCAGAGGATGTGGGGGCTCCACAGACAGCCCCAGCTCCCTGCCCCACTGCAAGTCTCCTTGGGAGCCATGGGGAAGGGGACAGGCTCCATACATGTGCCCAAGGGGGTGCAGTGGGATAGGGATGGACCGCGTGCTGCTTGGACTGAGGTGCACCCTGTGCACCCCATCCCAGCATTGCAAGGAGGGGCTGCTCAGAGCCCAGAGGATGGGACAGCATGGGGACAGTACTCACCACTGCAGACATGTTGTCCTCTGTCCTCTGTCAGCAGCAGGACACTGGCAGAGGGAAGGAGCAATCAGCATGGATACAAATGCTCTCCGTGGCCCCCCTTACGCCCCATTCCCTGCCCAGGTTGCTCAGATGGGGCCAGAACCGGGTGTCCAGAGGACACCCCCAACCCTCCTCAGCTCCATCATCTACTGCCTGCATCTCTGCTGAGAAGCCTGGAGAAACAGCAGGGATGTTTGCAAAAGCAGTTTAAAAATCTGTGTATTGATCATCTGATACCTTCATATGTTTTTCTCACTCCACCTTTCCTCTTTGGGCTGGGAGCATCTCAGCTTGCACTCACCCAGCACTGTTCTGTCTCACACCACCTTCATATGGGCAGAGACAGGCACTCAGCTTTGGCCAGGCAGCCAGCTCATCCTTTTATTTCTACTACCAAAATAAATAATATTCCCAAAATAAATCATTATCCCCAAAGAGTTCCCCAAACTCTCAAGTCTCACTGCTCCACCAACTGCAGAGCTGGACTATAAGCCTCTCAGCATCTTTCCAAGGCAGTCTGGGTGAGACACCTTGTTCTCATCCACGAGGAGGAGGGCTGCCTTCATCCTGCCTCCAGCATCTACCCCTGCCCAGCTGTAGCACCAGCTCTGAGCTCAGGCTGTGTGAGGGATGCTTGGCTCCAGCTCAGCCATTTCCCAGGAGCATCTTCTTTCCCTCCACCTCCTGGGGAAGGGACAGGCATCTTCTTGTTCCAGGCACTAAAACCAACTCAAGCTCTGGAGGTGCCAGGTTGAGCGAGGGCTGGATGACAGTCTTCTATGCAGTTCTTCCAGTTGAAAAATGTCCTGGATACTCACCAGGAAGAGGAAGAGCTGAACGGTCCGCAGGTCAGTGCAGGAGCCGAGATGGATGCAGGGAGGGCGAGGCCGGAGTGGGGCAGCGAGGAAACCGGGCGAAAGCTTTGTAGAGTCACCGGGTTGGGATTAGACCGTCACAAGGCATCAACTCACTGCAGCTTTGTAATTAAGTCAGCACAGCCCAGGGAAGAAACCCCATTAAAACATTACAAAAGGCAGCTGAGGAGAGGGAAGGAGGGAGCTGGGGCTCCACCGCCAGCCGGAGCGTGCGTGGAGAGGCGGGCGGGATGCCGGACCCGATTAACAAAGTATAAAAGCTCCTTGTTGTGTAACTCGCTCATTAGCACGGGGCAGGGGCAGAGGCAGGTGGTGGGCAGCCTGCCATCCCAGCCTGCTCCCCGGGGTGAGCAGCACAGGTCTCTTCCCCAGCTTCTGCCCCAAAAACCCTGGCAAGGTCCTGCTGTGAATTTGGCCGTGTGGGCAGGGTCTGGCTGTGGGGATGGGTCTGTGGTAGAGGATGCTCCTGGGGCTCTCCTACTCCTCCCCTAGGAGGCTTCCCAAACCAGCATCCATAGGAGGCCCCTTTCAGCTTTTAAAATTAAAATAAAACCAAAACAAACCATGAGCAAAATTCCCACAACACCCTCAAGTGATGATTACCTGCTCGGAGCTCTGGGAATGGAACCCATTCCACCCCCAGGGAGATGCCACAGACCCATAAGGGAGGGGAGCCCCGGGACGTGGGAGAAACAAAGGTGAGTCCACATGTGGGTGCAGCAGGATGCAAAATGGGTTTTCAGGATGCCCCAGCCTACTGAAGCTACATAAGGCAGGAGAGCCCTTGCAGCCTTAATTCTTTGGGTCAAGGGTTGTGGGAGCTGGATGAGGATGTGAGGATGGAGCTGAGCTCAAGCCCAAGAGAGGAACTAGGCCAGGCTCTTACCACAATGGGGATTTTGGGGAGGTGGCAGGGCAGGGCTAAGCACCAGAGCAGGGCTGAAGGGGCTTACACAAGGCATGTTTTGTAATGCCTCTGGGATTTACGGATTTGGTTTCCACACAGGGCTGTCCTGCGAGCGGAGTTGAGACCCCGATGGGAGGGAGGGAGAAGGAGGAAGGCACGAGACTCCACATGAAAGGCTGGGGTGCTGGGAGGGGAAATTCGGACCTGTGCCAAAACCCTGAGCAATGCAGAGCCACTGTGCACTGGGAGAAGACCCCCAACCCTCTCATTCCCATTCCACCAGCCCTGGCACAAGGCTCAGCTCCCTCCTACAGCTCACTGGACCTTTGTCTGCAGCTCAGCACAAGCCAGGGCATAACAGGGGTACATCACCAGCATAAGGTTTCCCAAATAGACCCAGTAATGCTCTGTTGGGGTGGCAGAGAGAAGCTGTGATCCCTGGGCATCCTGGCCAGCGTGGTCATCACAGCCGAAATCGTTTTGCAGACACATGTACAACTCCTGGCATCATGAAGAGAGTGTTTTGTCCTGGGTAAATGGGTCTCAAGGAAAGGGGTGGCAGCCCTAAGGGGGACCCACCCTGATGTCCTGTGACACAGCCCTCAGTGCATCTCTCTTCCAGGTCTGCTTATCCCCCTCCCCACAGCGCTGTGTCAAACCCGCTCCCCTCGCTCAGCACCACCGACTCCTGCTCCACGTGAGCTCGGGGATTGCGAAACTCCCGCACTGTGCTGGCACCGGACCCTTTGGCCAAATCCCGCTGCTTAAAGGCGGGCTACACCTCCTGGTACGCTCAAGGCCACCCCTCGTGTCCCCCGGAATTAAGGGGTTTACCCGAATGTATCTGAAGCGCACGTGGGTGGCACTCGCTGCTGATGCGGGGTGGCCCTGAATGGGCACTTTGTGCCAAACGCCCCGGTACCCCCGGCTCTGCGCCCCACGTGCCTGCTCCCCACGTGCCTGTACCCCACTCCATGAACTGTTTCACCGTACGGTGACCACGCACCCGAACAGGCTGCCCAGGGAGGCTCTGGGGTTTCCCTCCGGAGATACTCCAGACCCACCAGGCTGCAGTCCTGTGCCGTGTGCTCTAGGACGACCCTGCTGGAGCAGGCAGGCCGGACCGAGTGCCCCACCGCTGTCCCCTCCAGCCTGCCCGCCCCGTGATCCCGCGACTCGGCGGCTCCGCTCCCCACGCCGCTGCCCCCGCGGGACTCGAACCCGCGGGACTCGAACCCGCGGCCCCAGGGCGGCGGGGCGGGAAGCGCGCGCCGGGGGCGGGAGCTGTTCCCCGGGTGACGCGCGAGCGCTTCCGGGCGGGAATTTCGGGGCGCGGAGCTGCGGCCC
>VZRX01011514.1:343208-383469 GCA_013398075.1 Notiomystis cincta | reverse complement strand
TCCTCAAGCCATTCCTCTACATGGTGGTACCTAACTGGAGATGGGGATGTTTTGCAAAGTTTATAATAAAAATGGCTCTTAACAAAAAAAAACCAAAACACAAACTTGATATTCGTGTGATGATTCTCAAATGCTTAAGAATGTAGTGCATGAAAGTACTCTTAATTTTTATAGAATCCCAAAATTCCGGAAACAAGCAGGTCACAGAGATGTGTTTCTAATACCGAGAGGAAACATTCAAAATGTGTATTTAGCGGACCAAAAAAAAAAAGATTTCCAGAGTACCCCTAGGATTTCACACCTTCTCTTGCCATGGGATTCTCATTCCTCTGACTCCCTTTCACTTAGTTCTTTTCTGATGGATTATCTCCTGACAGCTAGTGACTGTACAGAGGGTAGGTCAGGCCAGTTGTACTCTGCTGGAGAAAAATGGTATAAAAGATTAGGAATAAAAAGTTTGGGGCATTTTACTGCAAGAAGATTGGCTATGAATGACATTTAAAGCCTTTGAAATCTGAAATTTCTAGATTCTCATTTTTGAAGCTCACTACAGATGTCTTGCTTTTGTGTGCACTAATTTCTACAATACTTAGGAAATTCCATATTAAAATCCATTAGGAAATTAACAGGGCAAGAAAATTATAGTGAGGGCTTAAAAGGGTGCTTTTCTCTAGAACACCTCAGCAAAGAATGCCCATAATAGTAACTTTTACTTATATAGGAATCAATTTAATTAGCTTAAAGGGTTAACTAACTTAGCTGCCTTGCCTGCTTTTCCTTAAGTAAGGCCTGTTACGTGCAAATGTAAACTATTCCTAAATATGTATTGCTGGTATCAGAACAGCAGATGCTCAAAGGTTGTCTGTTTCCTGCTGAACAAATTAGTCAGCACAGGTTCTGGGGGCCAATCTTCAGATCACAGTTTAAGAAAGCAGCCCTACTCAAGAAAACACTTAACAGCATGTGCTGGAGTCCTCTAGGGAGCTGAAATATCCAGTTATGCCTCTTCAATTATGCTGTCCTCAGTTAAGTACCTTAGTGCCAAAAAGTCAGTTCTTTGTGCAGAGATCTGAATATCTAAGAAAGCCTAAGGAATCTCGTGACCAACACTTCCACTCCTGCCTTTTGGGACAGGGTGTCCTTGGTGATTCCGCCGTGCCAGAAGTCCCGCTACGCTACCTACTTCGACGTGGCTGTGCTGCGCTGCCTGCTGCAGCCACACTGGTCTGAGGAGGGCACACAGTGGTCCTTGATGTACTACCTCCAGAGGCTGAGACACATGCTGCAGGAAAAGCCAGAGAAGCCTCCTGAGCCAGAGATTACCCCTTCACCGAGGCCTCGCAGCAGCTCCATGGTGGCGGCTGCACCCTCACTGGTGAACACCCACAAAACCCAGGTAAGCAGCTGCCATCAGTAGGGAAATGAGTGCTGTTGTGGTGATGCTGCAGGGTGATTGCTGAGCAAGCTGTGATTGCTGAGCAAGCAGTGATAGGCACAGCTTGGTATTGTGAACAAGCAGTGATAGGCACAGCTTGGTATTGTGATAGGTATTGTGAACAAGTAGTGATAGGCACAGCTTGGTATTGTGTACAAGTAGGGATAGACACAGCTTGGTATTGTGATAGGTATTGTGAACAAGCAGTGATAGGCACAGCTTGCTATTGTGAACAAGTAGGGATAGTGATAGGCACAGCTTGGTATTGTGAACAAGCAGTGATAGGCACAGCTTGGTATTGTGATAGGTATTGTGAACAAGTAGTGATAGGCACAGCTTGGTATTGTGTACAAGTAGGGATAGACACAGCTTGGTATTGTGATAGGTATTGTGAACAAGCAGTGATAGGCACAGCTTGCTATTGTGAACAAGTAGGGATAGGCACAGCTTGCTATTGTGAACAAGTAGGGATAGGCACAGCTTGGTATTGTGATAGGTATTGTGAACAAGTAGTGACAGTCACAGCTTTGGCTCACTTGCACAGAGGTCAGGTACTTGCATTGATTCAGAAAGAGACCCTGAGAACAGTGAGTGTTTTGAAGGCAGAGGGTCAGAGCTGGTGATTGCTGAAAGCTAAGTGTTGATTTGGGATAATTAATCTAGAGTGAACTGGGATAACATTAGTTTTTAATGTAGTTGTCAGCAGAAATGGTTACCAATGCCTTTGCATTACAGTGTAATGGTCAGGACTCACTGAGCTTCTCTGGTGTACTCCCTCAAATGAAAGGAAAGGAACTGTGTTTAGTACAGGACTGCACACTCTAGACAAACATTTGTGTCAAAATACTGAATTAGACTTGGCAAACAGTGGCAGTGAGCAAAAGCTCTCCATGTTGTTACTTTTTCTGATGTTGTTCTTATTGCATGGCTTTTATATTTGCCAAAAAATCTTAGTAGAGAAACTGTCCTAATAGGTGTCAAGTCTTGCTCCCTGTTTGCTGAACAGTGAACCCTGTACTCCTGACCTTGATGCAGTAAAGATCTTTTGGTTTGAGCTTAAATAGTTTTTTGTTTTGTGTTGCTCACCTGTTCCAGGGATAAAAAGAGAATGTTGTTGCATCAGTTAATCTCCTTGTGCCCTCTTTTCCTGTCATATGGGCTTTTAGCAGCAAATGCTGATTTACTTAGTTGATGGAACTGCGTAACAAAATTTAGCAGAGGTTCTATTTTTGCCATCCAATTTTATGACACACTTGAGTAAAAGACTTGTTCATTTTCCTGTCAAATGTCTTTTTTTGAGTTGGAAATCTCAATTCTTGATGTTTTTCTTAAAATCGCTGCTTTCAGGGCTCTGACAGATTTTGACTGGAAGGAAGGTGAAATATCTTTTCTCCAGTAGACCCCAGATGCTCAAACTCCAGAAGACAAGCATAAACAATGTAAATATTACTTCTATTAGTTTTAGTTCTCAGGACTTTATAGGCATTCTTACCATTATTATGAGAGCTGGTGGTTACTTGTGGTTCTAAGGGCTCAGCAGCAGTATTGTTTAAGTTGTATTATACTTCAGTGTCATTTATGTAACATGTTTCATCCCTGTGAAAGCTTGACATAGCTCCATTAAGGCCAGGTGATAAGAATCACTATTAAATCTTAATCTATTTGTGTGTGAGATTTTACAGGGTTGCTGTGTGTGTATAGAAAACCCTCCTTAATATTATCTCCTGGAGGGAAAATTGAAATATATTGCTATGTGTTTCACTCTTTCCATGCATGTACTGTCCCTTTGCTCTTGCTCATAACAACCTGGTTGTTTTACATATTAGCCAGTTTAGCTCCCAGTGCAACAGGGAGTGCAGTCAAGGGCTTACAGAGGCAGTGTGAACAAGGCTGTCTTCCACAGGCACTGCTTGCACTAGTGTTGCCCTGGTTCTTCTCTTTATGCTTTTTTTTATGCTGTAAAACTCTTCCTTCCTTTCACATTCTTGGCTATGTCTTGCTCTTCTAGGCTGTTTTGCTTGCAGAAGTCTGCTTTGCAGAAGACTCCATTGCTCTTCCCTGATATTTTTCTATTAAAGCTGTATGGCAATTCCACTGGGTGCATTGTAGCTGTTAATGTGAGGATTCTGTCCAGGGCATGCTTCTCTCCAAGGCTGAGTTTGATTGCTTTTAGTAACCCCTGTGTCAGTCCAGTGTATTTTTGCCATACATCATCAAAATTGAATCCTTTTCCAGGGTTCCAGTTTGTTAACCAGAACAGCTGTGATGGAGGAAGTCAAATGATCTTCCAGGCAGCAAAACTTTCAACTTATGCCCCTCTTCTTTACAACTTTGAGGACTGAAACCCATGCAACACGCAGAAGCAGCTGGGCTCTGGTTCACCCTAGCCAACTGTAGGAACTTTACTGCTGTTTTTTAAGTCTCATCAAACAAGACTCTCTGCTAGTTCAGAACAGAGAATGCCACCTCCCAAAGGCCAGGATTTGCCCTTTCTGTTATCACAAGGGGTCGTATGCTGAGCCTTCACAAGGTCATCTAACACAGGGCTATGCTTAAAGCCTGTGTTTTTCATCTAGCTCTGAAATTCCTAAAGCAGTGTCATCATTTCTACTCAAAGATTGATCAATAACTTCTCAAAAACATTGGCACTCTGTGTTTCAGCAGGATAGATGTAAAGTGGTAGGCAAACACTGAGTAAAGAAAAACATATCTGCCTGCAAATTACATCAAGNCTCTGTGTTTCAGCAGGATAGATGTAAAGTGGTAGGCAAACACTGAGTAAAGAAAAACATATCTGCCTGCAAATTACATCAAGGAGCAGTAGATTTTTGTGGCAAATCAACATTGTTTCTATTGTTCTGCAGTTTATCAGGATAATCAGCAAATTGATGATTCTGCACCTCCCCGAGCCTCAGCAAAACTCTCACACTTCCTGTTGGGTCTGTGTGTGTAAAATCATGTCTTGGATATAAGCTTGGGCTAAAGCAGTGGGGAGTGAGAGGGCATGAGGAGCATCCTCTATGTATTGCCTAGTAAGCTGAATAGCAAAGTAGGAAAAGCTTCAGTGCAGCATTCTGGCACTCCTTGTTGTGTGGGAAAAGAGGGAATGGATGGAATGTGAATAAAATGAATACTGTCTGCCTCTAAGAAGTGACTTTGGTGTAAACATGTGATAAAGGAAACCTGTATTGCATTTGTATGCATTGAATTCACCATTGGGGCAGGTGTAGGGGACAGGTGTTCACAGGCTGCTACAGTCTTGCACTTCCTTCACAGGGGCAAGAGACAAAACTGAAATTAATCCTGGCACCAATGCAGCTGTAGTGCTCACTGCAATGCTGATGGAGAGCCAAGAGTCTCAAGTGTGATATCCTGAGAGCTGAGACAAGTACTACTGAACTGGTACACATACAGTCATGCAGGAGGAAGACAATAGAAACAACAAAATCTAGAGAAGCAGCCCCCAAACCCAAACTATTTTGCTGTCTTATCAATCTTATGCTTATTGTAATTGCCATGTGGTCTACTGCACAGAATAGCCATGTTTTCAGTCAATCTTTGACAGGATTGATTCCTTAAAATGTGTCATATACCACCCTGTAGATTTAAAGTAATTCTGTAATTCTGTTTGCTTGATACCTACCCTGAGCAGATTTCAAAGGTGGAACTGTGTCTGTGTGTTTGCATGGTTTGTGTCTCAGTAGGCCCTAATCCTTACTCTGTGTTTTGGTGATCATAAATCACCTACTAAAACAACTGATTTAGTGACCAATGGACAAAGATACTTAATCCAAAATAAATTCGTTCAATGTTTATAGGCAGAAGAGGCCAGAGAGCAATAAAAGCTAAGAAAAAAAGCTATATGGAGTACTTGCTGGCCTCTCACTGCTGAGAGTGGCTAGGGTTGAATCCTGATTTACTGTGTATTGGATTTTATATGTGACTCCTCCTCTGAATCTTTAGTCATATATGCAAAGTGGTAGATAAGCATGTTACCAATGAATGTGAGGGTTTAGATAAGTCCCTGCCTTTGCCCAGGCCTCAGGCAGCAGGCAGCAGCTTTATTGAGGTGCCCAGCACCCCAAAACCCACTGTCCTTCGTAAGTTCTTTAATAATGGCTGATTCGGTCTATAATAGAATGAAGTATTTATTCAGTAGACATAAAACTAACAGACACAAGACTTAAAACAAACTACAGACTGCACAGGAATAAGGATAAAAAGAAACTACTCGTAGGTATATACAGCACAGGTTTAAAGATACCATTAATTTTACAGCTAGCAAAGAAATAATATAACTTAGGATTTAATGTATCTTCCCATCCAATTGCTGTTGGGGCACACATCGAGATCCTTTCCCTCAATTCCCAGGAAAATAACCATGGAATCTGTGTGCAAACTCCAGGGAGAAGTCCCCCACACATTCGGGGTGTGAGTGTAGAAGGCTTCTGCCTCTGTGATAACTTGTGTGTCTTTTATAGTTTGTAAAACAGTGTCTCTCAGTCAAAAGTATTTCTTTTATCTCTGTAACTGGTGTTAGACTTCAGCTACAAAGACTGTCACTGGGTTCTGATGGACCTTTTTGTGCATAAACCTGCACACTTGGGTACTGCAGAAGCTGGCTGGCCCTGCAATTTTGTACTCTGGCTAGGCAGAACTAAACCTCTTGTCATAGCAGTCACTTCATCTATCCCTGACATATGGCTATCTCTGCACTGAAAGCAAAAAGGTGTTTTAGCATGACCCACTTGTTCAGCAGAATATTTCTGATGGGACAGCAAAGAAAAAGAGCATTCCATTGGAAACAAGCTGACATTTAGGCAGAAGGAAATTACCCTGAGGGAATTCAGTCAGGTTAGCTGCACAAATATGTCGTGGAAGATGGCATCAGATCTTTATTGAGAGCAGACGGCTAGAAGCTGAGTTTCTGCCAGTTTCCTTCTTTGCAGCAGGCAGGTATTGCATGCATTGTTTGATGCAGAGGTGAGCTGAGTGAGCTTCACTGAAATTGGGGTGAGTGAGCCTCATGGGTTTTGCTGTTGTGGTACATTCTGTGATATAGGAAGGGGGGAAGTTTCATATGAAAAAATTATGGGTGGGGAGCCCTGTTATTACAAGCAAAAGATGTTCACTGATTTAGAAGTCTCAGATTTCTTTGGTGAGTAAATAAATTTTCTGAAAACTAAGTTTCTTGAAGGGACACTGCTGCTTATTGCAGTTTAGTTCCAAAATTTAAATGCATATGTTATTAAGGGCATAGATCTTAAACACTTTGCAAAGGGTAGCCATTGTGATTGCTCATCAGTATAAACCAAGACCTTAAAGACATCATCAGTTACCCGGTCATACCTGGGATCAGAATCAAACTAGATTGGCTACCAGACCAGGCTGACAGCAATGCCTGAGGCTTTCCATGGTGTGCTGTACTTTTTTTCTCTGGTGACTGAAAAGTTAGACAAAGTAAATAATTCTGGAAGTTTCTAAATTTTTTGTTTGTTCATTTATTTTTCCTTAAATGATAAACTTTTTTTTGTGTAATGAATTGGAGGCCTTTTTCCTCTGCACTGCTCTTTTGACAGCTCTAGAAAGTAACTCCTTTTAATTAAGCTGGTTATCCTGTTTCTCCTTGTGCTTGTCTTCTTTTGGGAGCTGCAGGATCTTACAATAAAATGTAATGAGGAAGAAAAATCACTAAGCACAGAGGCATTTTCCAAGGTTTCTCTGACCAACTTGCGTAGACCAGCAGTTCCAGATCTCTCCACAGACCTGGGCATGAACATCTTCAAAAAGGTGAGTGGAAGAAAACTGCACTTCAATTTACCTATGATTCAACACCTCAGTGTCTTCCTCAGTAGGTGCTGAAGGTCTTCTTGGACTATATATTCAAGAGGTCTGCTTGGAATATGTATTCATGCCATATGTGAGATTATCATCCCTATTCACTGGAATCAATTCTGTATGTTCTTACATTGTTTTTTATATGCACATCCCAAACGTAATACTGACATCTTTATTCAAGTAATTGTCCTGATGAAACTGCATGAGAGGAGGCTGCTCAAACAGTGCTGAATTTTAAGTGCCAGTGCTCACTGTAGTTCCAGCTAATTCAGCAAGTTCTTCGGAATTTTTTACCTTGTCTTAGCTCTGGGTTTCCAAACATCCATTCCATGCTCAAGGTCACAGAATGTAATAAAATTATCCAAGGACATCCATCCCAGCCTAGGGCAAGACCGAAATCCTTTAAATGCTCACAGGATCCCAGCAAGCAATTAGATTCTGCCATGGGAAATGGCCAAGATAAAATGCTCAGAGTGGAAACTTATACTTGGGAAATATATCTGTCTTATCTTTTTCCTTCAAGTGGTTGTTTTCCATGCCTCAAAGCCTCTTAAGTGCTGCTCTATCTGTTCCTCTTCCTGCAGTTTAAGAGCCGCAAGGAGGACAGGGAGCGCGAGCGCAAAGGGTCGATTCCGTTCCACCACACTGGGAAGAAGCGGCAGCGGCGGATGGGGGTGCCCTTCCTCCTCCACGAGGATCATTTGGATGTCTCCCCCACTCGCAGCACTTTCTCCTTTGGCAGCTTCTCTGGAATTGGAGAGGACCGGCGTGGCATTGAGAGAGGAGGATGGCAAACCACCATTTTAGGTGAGACGTTGCTGTCTCTGCCCCAGGTTCATTCCTGTCGTGAGTATTCAGAGAACAACAGGGGCTGTTCCTTCACCCAGCCCTCTTGTCACCCTGTCTCCTTGGTTTGTTTGCAGCATTACACATCTGTTGGTAACTGCTCATAGCAGACCTTGAATCACTTATGTTTCAGTTCACTTTTCCTCTGAAAACCACAATCTTTATTGGAATAATAGCTACTGTGGAAACCTGTAGTGATCTGTATTCCACTTGAATACCACACTTCCCTGTGTGCAGCTTCATGTAGATTCAAAGAATGTTCGCGTTCCCCTCTTTAAAAGAGAAATCTTTGGATAGGCAGCAGTATCATTAGTATGACAATTATTAGCAGCAGTGTCATTAGCATCATTAACAATGTCATTAGTATGCCAAAAAGTTCTATTCACAGTTTTCCTGGAGTGCATATTGGATACAATATAAGTAGGATATTTTCTCAGTGAGTCAGTCTTGATATTGCAGAGATACAGTGTTTGAACTTGTATTGAATTCACTACTTCAGGTTTCTAAGTTCACTGAACAGTATCTAGGCATCATTTCTGTTTCACAGATTTACTCCCAATGTCATAGCTTTTCATCCTGGCACTCCTTCTGAGAGATGATAGGCAGCAAAATGAACTGTCAGGCCAGAGCATTGTCATTTCAGCAGTCTTAGATTGCATCATTTAGGTAAAATGTCCATTGTAAACATGTCAGTCTCTGGAACATACAACAGTGGTCAAGTAAATTCTTGGAGACTTTTGTTAATGGTTAATATACAAACACAGATTTATTAAAGAATAACAAACTTATAATCCAAATCCTTCTTTTCATACTTTGAGTACTTTGAGAAGTTAGTTAAAGTTCTATGTCAGGGGCTCCAGATTTTTCTTGTAGCTTAACCTACAGTTTTTGCTTTCTGATATCTCAGTGAAATCATGTATTTCACATCCAATGGGCAACAGATCCTGACAACTTCAGAGAAAGTCCCTCTCTTTCAGTAAGATTTTTGGAAATGTATTTTGTTATATTCTTGAAGAATTTCCTTTGCCTTAGCACACCTCATCCTAATATACTTAGTTTGGGGGACAAGAGAAGAAACTAAATTTCTATAACATGCTCCAAAAGGTGGAGTCATACAGTGCTGACCAGGTTTATTTCACTGAAGGTGCTGGTGGTTAAGAATGTGAGTATCAGCTAAATCAATATGTGCTGAGGGGAAGAGCCTTGCAGAGAGTTTGGGCCATTTGGTCTCTATGTCAATGAACCTGCCTGAGAGATCCCACCACAATGTTTGGTTCTGCTTCACAGTGTGATGACAGGCCTTGATTTTTACAGACTCCAGTCCTTCAGTTTCTAACCTGAGCTGCTGTCTGCAGCCACCTCTGGAATAACAAAATAAAATACCGATTTCTTGTCGTCGCCCTAGGCAAGTTTACCAGGAGAGGGAGCTCTGACACAGCGACGGAGATGGAGGGTCTGAGCGCCCGGCACTCTCACTCTCATCACACACTGGTCTCTGAGCTGCCAGACCCTTCAAACAGCCATGGCGACAACACAGTCAAAGAAGGTAAACTTAACACATCAGGGCAGGCGTTTCACTGAAATATCAACCCCCAAAATGGAAGGAAGTGTTATTGTTTCTATGTATGAGTATGTGACTAATCTGTTTTTCCTTTTTTGTTTCCGTATCTCTTGAGGGGTTTTTTGTACTATGAAGAAAAATGTTTCAAACCATTCATGTTTATCTGGTGCAGTTGTTAAAATGATGAGGGAAGACAGGAAGAGCCATCATACCAACACCTGGCTCTGAGCCTGATGACACTGGCAGAATTTTGGGGGTTTTGATTGTAGGTTGGTTTACATGCCTGTTGGTGACAGGTGGGCTACCTTGACCTGAAGTGGGAAAAGGATCTTTGCATAGGAGTTATCAAGGCTCAATGAAAGAGTTCTAAACTGGATTTGAAGAGGGAAATGGTTGGTCTTGATGATCTGAAAGATCTTTTCCAACCTGAATTATTCTATGTTTCTGTAGGGTTTGGATATGAATTTTTGTTACCCATTTTGAAACAAACTAAGCAAAAAATCAGTGAAACAAAAAAATTCTGCTCTTGGATTATCATCAAATTTGGTAGCTCAGGAACAAAATATCCTAATGCAATCTTTATTGTTATTTTACAATACAAATTTCAGTGAATGCCATTAAAAAGTCAGAAAGAAGTCCTCTGATACAAGCAGCTAATTCGTTGACCAGATTGTGGCATAGTTCATGGTACTGCTGTTGGCCTTGGAATGTTTCTCCTATGTTTCTCCTAATTGATAGTGCCAGTTTAGTTCTAGCAGGGTTACATAAGCTGTCAGGAAATACAATTGCAACTCTGATAAGTTGCTGTTTGCATAATATAACCAGTCCATCACTGAATCATTGCTTATTAAATGTATTAGAGGTAATATGCATATTAATTGGAATATATTTAATAGCCTGAGGAAGAGGTTCTTTGTTATTCTCTAGTCCTGTTACTGTAGTCTCTGGCAGATGGTGGTCTAAACCACCCTATGGGGCACCTAGTGCCTTTCTACCCTAGAGGGTATATAAACTATTTACAAAGCACTAGGTGTGGGAAATTACTAACTCTGTTGCCTGTAAATCAGCATGAGTTTTAAAAACTCATGAGGTGTTCTTGATAAAAACTTGCACCTAGCCAAGTTGCTCAGGTTAGCCAGCTTGCTAACCTGAGCAGTTCAAAGTTCCTGTCTCTGAACACTGTGAGTTTAAGCACTGCAGTACCTTTCTCATCAGACAGCTTTGCATTTTGGAGATGGTTTAGACTGTCACAGGTACTTTTTTTTTCAACTGGTGTGATGAAATTTTCCAAATTGATGTGACTTGGAAAGCTGTTTCAAATTTGTGCTGTGGTTCTACTGCCTTCAGCCCTGCCTTTCAGCTGCAGAGTCCTTTCTCTTTGCCTTGCAGGGGCACTGCTGCTTTTAAGAGGAGACACTGGATGAATGCAAGGGAGCAAAGCTAGCAAAATCCTTTTGGATTAGATTTAGAATGTCTGAGTTGCCTGATCTACTTGACTGCCCATTTAACTGAAATCAGCTTAAGCTGCCAGAGAACTGAACTGCTAGAATAAGCTTGGGGTTGTTCTAATTTACACTGTCGTAAAAGAAATGAATTTACCTTTGATCCCTGTATGCATGATAGGAATTAGGAACTTGTGTTTTCTTTTGGCATTACAAGCCACTTTAAGAGCTGCTCCCTTTAGACAAGCTCAGCCTCAATCTTCTGTTCCATAACTACGGGGATGGAAATTTACAGGCAGCTGTTTTCCTCCCTGCAGTGCGGTCCCAGATCTCCACCATCACTGTGGCAACCTTCAACACTACTCTGGCCTCGTTCAATGTGGGATATGCTGATTTCTTCAGTGAACACATGAGGAAGCTTTGCAACCAGGTGCCCATCCCTGAGATGCCCCATGAGCCACTTGCATGTGCCAACCTCCCACGGAGCCTGACAGACTCCTGCATCAATTACAGTTGCTTGGAGGATACGGATCACATTGATGGAACCAACAGCTTTGTCCACAAGAATGGCATGCTGGATCTCTCGGTAATTGGCAAGGAACGAGGAAAGCCAGGTCCCTCCTCTGTTAATATAGCTGTACCATTGAGATCGGGGGTTTGATGGGCTTTTCCTCCACCTCTTTATATGACTTCTCTCAGCAGTATATAAAGGTCAGTCAGATACATTTGTGCATATCCTAAAAATCTCCTCTGAGAAACTGCAACTCCTGTTACTCCTTGCAAGGAGCGCATGTGCATGTGGAACGCACACATCAAATCTTAAGTGGTATTAGTAATAGCTGTGTTCCTGGGGCATGCACCAAATTCCCTATAAAATAGTATAAGACTGAGTAGCACCTTTCTTCTAGCACCTTAAACCTCACTTTTTCTGCTTTCCCCTTAATGATTTGCCAGCTGTTGCTGCACTGAAGCAGTGTTCTCAGGCTCACGGATGTCATCTCATGGTTTCCTTTTCAGCCTGACTGTGCCCAGTCTGTGGTTTCTTGTCTGACATCTAGATTGTAGGCTTTTGGTATGTAGGGTTGTGTATCCTTTGTTCAGAGTTTGTAGTGTGCCGGCTGTAATGAGTCTCTGGAATCTAGAATTTCCAGGCACTAAATATTACTAGGAGAGAAAGTAATTCTGACTTTAAATACGATGTTTGAATCTTTCAGGTGGTCCTGAAGGCTGTTTACTTGGTTCTGAACCACGACATCAGTTCCAGGATTTGTGATGTGGCACTGAACATTGTGGAATGCTTACTGCAGCTCGGTGTGGTGCCCTGTGTGGAGAAAGTTCGGAGGAAGAGTGAGAACAAAGAAAATGAGGCCCCTGAAAAGAGACCAAGTGAAGGATCCTTCCAGCTCAAAGGGGCTGCTTCTGGTTCAGCTTGTGGGTTTGGGCCGACTGCAGTTAGCGGAGCTGGAGATGGAGAAGAAGAAGGAAGTGGTGGAGGAGGTGGTGGTGGCAGTGGTGGAGGTGATGGAGGTGGTGGTGGAGGAGGAGGGCCATATGAGAAGAATGAAAAAAACCAAGAAAAGGTTTGTCTTGCTTCTCTCTTTATACAGTTCCAAATGCACTGTGATATCTGTTAAGACTGAGTATGCATGTGTATCAACTGCCCTTCTGTTTTGCTCTGGTGCTCACTGGGGTTCTGCTGAGGAAACATGATTAGCAATTCAAGCACTTGAACTACTCCAGAGAAGCAAAACGGAGTCTGTGAGCCTGGCATGGACATTTTCAGTATCTTGACAAAGTGTTTGAAACCCTCAATCATAATGATTTTTTTTTCAGGTTTATTATTCATTACTTATAAAGGAAAAATGGAACCCAGTGTGAGCACAGCTTCTTTTATTTGGTTACTACAAGTCATAAATTTTTTAGTGTTTCTATGAGAATTGGACAAGAGATGCTGTATTGCTGACCCCTGAAGTTGCTACTTACAGTAGCATAATATCTAAGACATTTTAAAAAGAAGCTTGGTTTTCTACTCACCCAAGCCAGCTCTCTGTTTTTCAGTGGTAATTTTTTGAAGGAAGTTCTGAATGGTATGCATAGCAGCATGTAGGAACTTCACATTTATAGCATAACTTTTTGATGGGATGTTATAAAAACAAACAACTTCGTGTTTTATAAATGAAAAATAAGGTTTATTAACATAAGATTAAATAAAAGGATAAATAAAAGTCAGGTCACAAAAAAATAAATAAAAAAAATACAAAAACCCGGGATCAGCGATTAGAGACTCTTATATGCCTGCATGGCTTAAGCCCGAGGCAGGAGCTGGCAGCGAGGTGTTTTGTCTCAGCTAACCTGAGGCAACTCTAATTAACAATGGCTCTGAAAGGAGCTGTGACCCTTTACCACCTNTCAAACAGTGCAAACACTTAACCATTATGTTAAACAGCACTCTCCCCTGTTTCATCAATCTCATAACAGAACTGAAAAACTTTATTAATATCAAACCAAGTAGAACTTTCCAATTAACTATACTCTCCATCAACAACTTAATTTCAACATATTAATTAACTTTAAAACTGGGCATATTAAGATCTCACGTGCAAAAACCAATCTCTATGTTTATTCTTAACATGGGAGCTGAAAGGAGGGGGCTGATTGCTAAACTTGAAAAATAATTGTAGTAAAAATTTCAAGGATAACAACTCAGTAATGGAGCGTCTGAGAGGAGAAATGGAAAGCAGTTTGTCAAAAGTAAAACATTAACAAAATGCCTGTGGTTGTGCCAGGGTTACACACTGTCTTTCCCTCTGTGACCCTCAGGATGAAGGCCCCTCTGTCAGCACCCATAGGCTGGCACTCACAATGCTGATCAAAATTGTGAAGTCCTTGGGCTGTGCCTATGGTTGTGGAGAAGGACACCGAGGGCTCTCTGGAGACCGCCTGAGACACCAGGTATTCCGGGAGAATGTAAGAGGATTAAAGCTCATTAAAGTGTCCCCCCTTGTACATTTGACATCAGCTGCTGAGATTGCTGCCTGCTCCCTCTGTAGCTTTCCCTGTATTGACAGTAAATGTGTTGCTTTTTGCCCCAGCTCACAGACTGTGTTGCAGCCCAGCCATAGTAGCAGATTTTCAGCTATAGTGTTACCTTCCAGCCCCTGGGGCTTTCCAAGAGCACACCTGGGGCCCAGGGTGCTTCTGACCACCCCAGCAGATGGGTTGGGACAATACATGGGAGTGAATTCCATGTGTGAGCTGCTGTTAGTAATTTTTCACAGGACAGTACCCCGAAAGAGTATGCTATTTACAAGAGGTGCCGTTATCTTGGGTTGCCTATGTAAATCCAAAAGTCTAAGGTGTAAGTATGGCCACCTTTCTTGATGGTGATTATGACTGATTGCTGCTGGGCTGCTCCATCAGCTCCTGGTAGTTGGAGTGCACTGTATTTCCACTGTACTTGTTCCAGTCAGGAAGTAAAAGACTCGCTCGTGTCCTGTTGAAGGATATGGGTGGGTCGTCACTGTTGATTCCTCACGTTTTTGGTTCTTCCCCAGTTAAGGCTGTGGAAAGTGCCCAGGATGTAGCCCAGACATCAGATTTAATCCAGAAGAGTATGTTTCCTTGAGATCAGTCCAACTCCCTGTTGAATGGGAGCCTTTCAAAGACCTTCTCAGAGCATGCCTCCCTCTCACCTTGTGTGCTTGCAGAAGGGAACATTTTCATTACTATGAATATATATTTTCATGACTAAACTCTCATTGAGTTTACTAATGCCGTGGGATACATGTGAACCAGATTCTTCTCCAAGGGTTTTTTTAGCTTGAGCTATGCCAACAGAGCTATAATTAGGTTCTGGGCTCTGAGGTTCATTTCTCAGAGATGAATTGGCTGCTCTATGTCCTTGAAGTGTTTTTGTGTTAGCTGGATTTCCAGGTACTGCAGGAGTGGACACAGTTGGAGATGGCATGAGAGAGTCCCAGTGGTAACATTTGAAAGATTCTGCACAGAGCACTGGTTGAATAGGTACCATATTCATCACAGTGTCAGTTAGATTTTTCAGTTGGAGCTGAGCCAGCAAAGCATTTAGATCTATGCATAACATTAAGTATAAATGAATATATTGAATATATTGATCTCTTGAGACCAAGGTTCTTATCAGGCCCATTGAATTGCGGAAAATATTTTCCTACTTTTGTAAGTCTGCTGCATTTTATCTGTATGTGTCTGGCCAAACTGCTTTGCATGCACCATTTGTGTTGTCTGAGTTTACTGGAAAGTTAAGCACCCTATTGTAGATAGGAGGAGAGTTCATGTTTCCTATAGAGATGATATTTTAGATTATTTTAACTCCAGCCTGCGTGGGGTCCCAGTAGGATGGATAGTTTTGTGATAAGAAGCTGACAATTAATAGCTTCTAAGTAAAAAGTTAGAGTTTCATATGATATAAATTGATCATTTGGTATAGGTCTGAGCTGGAGGGTGAAAATCAGATGCCTAAGGCTAAGAGCCTGTTCCACCAAGGTACTGAGCATTGACAGAGGTGGTACATTCCCAGTTCATTTACATCCAGTGATATTTTACTTTGGGGCTGGACAGAGGAGGAGAGGGCTTGAGATATAGCTGGTAGTGACTTCATCACCACCTCAAACAGTGGCACCCATACTGGTGCACACTTTTGTGCTGAATTTCTTGTTGGCTCCAGAGGTGAACCTGTCATGTTATGGGACCATTCAGAGACAGCAGAGCACTGGCCAAGAGCAAAATTACCCTGTTCTTGCTAGCAAGACTTGAACATGTACTTGGATGTGATATGATTTAATGGACACTGTTGCAGGCCCAGAACTGCCTCACGAAACTTTACAAACTGGATAAGATGCAATTCCGACAGACTGTGAGAGATTATGTGAACAAGGATTCTCTCAATAACGTGGTGGATTTCCTGCATGCTTTACTGGGATTCTGCATGGAGCCAGTCACTGATAGTGAGTATACCTGGCATCAGAAACCGTCACTTGTACCATCAGAAAGAAGCCACAATCTTGTCCTTTAAAAACTACAAAACCCTTTGGTTCATCCTGTCTCTTGTTCATGGCTCTTGACAGAAGAGATTTTCATTAAACAATACCTCAGGCAGGAAGTTTTCTGCTTCATGACACAACAGGGCACCAGGTGGAATGACCTATTTAATACTCAGTTTATTCTGAATGGAGATATAATTGAACTTTAAAACCCTCTGTGGTGCCTCAGATGAGGCAATAAACAGCAAGAATGGCTTGAATGGATGAGAATATGGACACACAGATGCATGTGCCTGCAGTTACAAATGTGTGTACATGTGTGTACATAGGAGTGTTTGAGGATTTTTTAGTTAGGAAAATTATGTTCTAATATGTGCTGTATTAGAACAATCAAACATCTATGCTTGGTCACTGCATGAAACAATAGTTAAAAGTGACTGTTTACAGAATAGAATAACTACTCTGAAACACCTGGGGAGTCCACCTAATTAATTAGCCTGTCTTTGATGCCAGAAATTTCAGAGAAAGCATCAAAGAAAATGATATATACAGCTTTCATGAAGAAGATGCCCACAGGATGTTTCCCTAAGTATTCATCAATTATTGACTGGCTCTTGCTTTGAAGCATGGCAGCTCATGCAGCTCTTGAAAGTATTTTCTCTCATCTCAGGAAACAAAAAATTATTTTTGTAATTCATGTCAATGTGTAATTCTTTTTTGAGTCTTTCTGAAAGCTTGGTGTCCCTGTGCACCTTCCAAGAAAAACATTCTCATAGTTCAGAAGATTTTCATTTCATAGGTGTTGTCCCTTTGCTGCTTAATCAAACATCTCTTATCCCTTAGAATGGTAACTAGAAAAGCTGGAGTTATTGTTCAAATTTTAAGCCTTATTCTGCACTTCTCTAAATGAGAGATGTGGATGAAACTAAGCTAGAATTGTCCTGATATTTTCAATCCTTTTTCGTAATAGAACTGTTTCTGGGAAGCTTTCCTACTTATAATTTATTTTACCCTTCACTTCTGCCTTGTTCTTGTGGGGTGGGATTGTGAGAACTGAGCATAGGATATTAGGTGGGGATGAGTCCTTGTCTCATGTATCATAATCCCTTTACATGTGTCTTTAAGCCTTCTCTTTTAATGTGTTCCCAACAAGATGGCTTGCTTATATTTGAATTTTACAGATAAGGCTGGATTTGGGAATAACTTCACCACAGTGGACAACAAGTCTACAGCCCAGAGTGTAGAAGGTATTATTGTGAGTGCCATGTTCAAGTCATTGATCACTCGCTGTGCATCCACTACACATGAGCTCCACAGCCCAGAAAACTTGGTAAGCACTTGATACCATGTTAACAAAGTTACTTTTTCTCTTAGGTGTCACCGTTGAGACTTTACAGTGAATAATTCATTCAGTTTAGCCAAATCCTTTGAGTGTAGCAAGTGATGCAGTCACAGCTGAAAAATTATATAAATATCTGGCTTGGAACCTGGGGACTTAGACAGGAAAAAAGTTGTGCAGTCTGAATGAAAATTTCTTCTCTGTTCAAGCAGGTTCTGTGTTGTTCCAAATGGATAAGTAGCATAGTCTGGAGGGATTAATGAACAAGAACACCAAGAGCATTCTGGTTTGTATCAGCAATAATGTGGCCAGCAGGTCCAGGGCAGTGATTGTGTCCCTGACTGGGCACTCTTAGAGAAGGGAAATGGAGCTGGAAAGGGTCTGGAGCACACATCTGAGGAGGAGCAGCTGAGGGGAACAGAGTTGCTTAGCCTGGAGAACAGGAGGCTCAGGGGAGACCTTCTTATTCTCTACAAACTCCTGACAGGAAGTTGTAGCAAGGTGTGGGCCAGTCTCTTGTCCCAGGTAAAAATGACAGGACAAAAGGAAATGGCCTCAAGGTGCACCAGAGGAGGTTTATGTTAGATATTAGGAAATAAATTCTTCACTGGAAGGGGAGGTCCGGTATTGGAACAGCGTGCTCAGGGAAGTGGTGAAATCACTATCCCTGAGGGTATTTAAAAGGTATGTGACTGCGGAACCAGGGACATAGGTTTTTGGTGAACCTAGTAGTGCTGTGTTAGTGGTTTGATTCAAGGATCTTTGTGGTGTTTCCAACCTCAATTATTCTATGATTCCAAGACCATAGCTGCCATGAATCAACTTTTAGCAAAGTCAAAGGCAGTTCACTTGGTTAGCCACTGATGCCAGACTATGTGAATTACTGAACAGCCACTTGGTAGATCTTCCCAAGGTTTAGACAAACATTCAATTTACTGAACATGTGGAGGAAAGGAAGGTGTTGTTTTTTGCTACATATATACTGTCTTCCCAGAGCTCTCAGTAGACTGGATGACATAAGCTCTCTTCTTCCAAATTAGTGTACTCTAGTCTCAGGCCACCTGCTTTATTATCAGAAATTAGGATTTTTCATGGAAGCAAACAAGAAACATTCTTGTATTCCATTGTTGCAGCAGAGATGTAGAGACACTGAAGTCCAGCTAAAGGGGCAGTTGTGCTCTATGAGATGAAGGGAGTAGGAGAAGGAAAACCACAGTAACAACCTTAAACCACCAGGGTAGTCTACCCATGTCCAAATCCTCTAGTTCTTATGGATATTCCTCCTTTGGAATGTTTCTCATAAGAGATTATTTGGTGGCATACAGAAAAACTTGCCCCATTATTGGACCTAGATTAGGAGCACCAATTTTTTTTATAAATGGTGTATCTCTCTAGACCCTATTTTAGTGTATAAGGTGAAACTTATCCCTAAGGGTAACACTGTTAATTGTGCCTGTATGGAGAATACAGCATGTAGAGCATGTGCACAGATTTGTTGTTGTTTTGTCACTCTTTAAAGTCAACCTTATGGTCAATATCTTACTTTTTAAAAAAGCCTTAATCAGGATACAGAAGCAATTATAAGCTTGTTGTGGATTTTTTGTTTGTTTGTTTTCCTTTGTTCTTTGCTGGGTGTTTTCAGAATAATCCAAGGTCTTTCAGGAAAGCTCACAGATCAAAAATCAAGCCCTGTAAAACTGTTCCCTCCATCCCCTTGCCCTTAGATATAGAGGTGATTTGCACATCACAGATGTGTATGAATTTTTGGAACTGAAAAGGGCCTTGAGTGTAGGAGGTAGGTTAGGGAATGAGTGAGTCATTCCTCTCTCTTTGGATGATGTGAAGCTCTAAAATAATGAAAAAAGATCTCAAGACACGCACTGGTTCTGAAAAAAACATGCAATTGTTTGCACTCTACATCCTCTCACATACATCTGAGATATTTCATGTCTTTTAAGTTTGTGGTCTAGATGAATGATATAAAACAAACTTTAAGTTGTCTTTGTAGCTCCCTCATTTCAGAGGCCTTTCAGTCTCTGATACCTCTCCATCTGCTGTATCCCATTGCAGATCATGTTCCATAATAATGGTCCTCCTTGTCTAATTCTTCTGAGTGCACTAAATGAGTTTCCAGCCAAAAACCACAAACTATATAGCTGAAGAGTAGATCACAAAACAGCCAGAGGAGAAATAATGACCTGGTGAAGTACCTCAGAAAGTGTTGATTCTCACTGCTTCTTTAGAAGCTGCAGACTGAATTTGTTCTTTTTCGTGGTGTCTTGCTACTCAGGGCTTGTACTGTGATATCCGACAGCTGGTCCAATTTATCAAAGAGGCTCATGGGAATGTATTTCGGAGAGTGGCACTCAGTGCCCTCTTGGACAGTGCTGAAAAGTTAATACCAGGAAAAAAGACAGAGGAAACAGAGCAAGAGCCAAAAGCTTCTGGGAGCAAAAGGTGGGTATCAGGAGGGAGAAGGTAAATTACTGACTTGAACATGATTCTATGACTATCAGTGCTGAACACAAATGTAGGACGCCCAAGGCTTGTAGCGTGTCAGTTCTTGATGTACAGACTTGTGCTGTGGCAGCAGCTTCCTTTAAAATTTAATGATCTGAGACTGCAGCAAATTTGCAGAGAAAAGCATTGGCAGTCTTGTACAAGAGGCATAAGAGAATAGTGTAATGGAAACACCGAGATAAGGAAAGGTTAAGAGAGCTAAGAAGCATAGTGTCACTCCCAAAACACTCTGTGAATGTACTTTTTAATATGCATCACATCCATTTGGATGTATACCTGATTTTCTGACAGGTAAACCGTGGTATGCAAAACAAGTCCCAGAAGAGATCTATTACTGACATGCATCTTTATCAAAAAGAAATTTCCTCTAGTGCTTTGAAGAATTTGTCTTATTAAAAGTTTGGGAAGAAGGATTAAGAAAGTTGAAAAAGTCCTGAAAACCTTGGCTTTACTGCTAAGAGTTGATGCCTTTTTAGGGAATAATATGTCTATAGAGACAGTAAGTTGCTAAGGAGAGGGTACATCTCTAAAGCTGCTTTTCAGGTTTCCATATCCAGTTCTGTGTGATGACCATGAGATGGGCCATCCATTTCCTTTGGCTGATGATTTATCCTGTCTGTATAGATCTGAGGTGGGGAGTGTCATCATTGACAAAGGCCAGGCCTCAGCTGCCCCTGATGAGTGCCGGAGTTATGTCTCAAGCCGCCCAATGCAAACTCCAGAGCAGTAAGTGAATATTGAATTGTTCAATGTGTTAGTGCCGGCAGCTTCCTCCTGGGGGTAGTAAAGTGAACAGGACAGCAAAGACTTGCCTGTTTGGATGGTACAACAAACTGTGGAGTGTCTGCACAGGAGCTACTGTAAACAACCAGGTAATGCCTGTTTTCAGTGCTGCCAACTGGATCCATCCTGGTTTTGGCAGGGAAGCAGCAGAGGTTTTCAAATGGCAATGCAGTAGATGTGTCAATATTGTGTCCCATACTACCATAGTGGTGAATAGCGTATTAATTCCTCAGAGATTTAACCACAACTGTTCTCCAAGCTTTGTTTGTACTCCTAGGGGATGATTTTATTAATTTTCAACTGCCAGGTTGTTGCTAAAAGTCATTAATGCTTCAGTGAGAGCCAGCCCATTTCTGACCTGCCTTGGGCATGTAGTCTCCAAAAATTGCTGTAGTTCTCTTTTGGCATTGTACAACTGACATCTATGTCCAAAGAATTCTGACATTTACTATTGAATTAAACTTAAACAATACTCTTTAAGAATTTTAGAAAATTCTACAAATGGCCACCGGTCCCTAAGTAATTTTGGGAAAGTCATTTAACTCCTCTGAATACGTGTCTGTATTAAAGAGCTTTGAGATGCACTGCATGAAGACACTGCTTGCACAAGGGGCCAGAGCTCTACCTCACATATTCTCCTGCCTTAATTGAGCCTGCAAAGTCTCACTGTTGCTGAGACAGCAAGGATAACATAAAGCCTTTTACTGCTCTGTAGCAAGTCATTCCTCTCCAAGCCCTGCCATAGCTATGGGAGATCTCAAGAATATATTAAAAAATGTTGTCCCAATTCCAGTACTTAATGAGCAGATTCACAAATGGCTGTTGTGATGTCCTTAAGTTTTCTGGCACAAACAGTTGTAGAAATTACTAATGTGGTCTTATAAAAGTAGTTCATTTTGACGTAAAGAAGATGATTTACTTTCATGTGTGGAAATTAAAAATGTGATGTTCAGTGGATGTTATGAATGGAGAGGAGAGCTTAAACAAGTTCTGCCTTTGACTCAGATTTCTGGCACTAACTCTTTTTAGGGGCTGCCTGCACCCCAGATCACTCTCACTTCTCAGGTTTTTAATAATGTCCAATTAGGTCTATTACAAAATTAATTATTTATTTAATAGACACAAATTTAACTGACATAAGACTTTAACAGATTACTTACTACACAGGATAAACAAAAGAAACTATTAGTAGATGAACAATTCAGTGCACTATAACGATATGGTACCTATATTACAGCTAGTGAAGAAATAGTATAGATGAGGATTCAATGTATCTTACCATCCAGTTTCTGATGAGGCATACATAAAAAATTGTTTGCTCTCAATTTCCTGAGAAGTAACCATGAAAATGCATCTGAGCTTGGGGGATGAGCTCTACATGTTTCCAGGGAGTGTGTACGAGACTCCTGCCTCCATGAAAATTTGTGTAGATTTTATAGTTGTAAACTAAAGTGTCTCCCAGTCCAGGATTCCTGGCTTATCGCTTTACAACTTGCTCTCATGGTGAGGGATGTTCACTGTCAGCTGGGGGCCTCACCTCTTTGGCACCTGTGATAACTCCTTTTCAGGCATCTGTCCAGCCTGCGTTATCTCACCCATAGGCATCAGCTGATGGACAGAACAGATAATCTTTCTGTGCTAGAGGGGGGGGAAGGATGTCCTGCCCCAGTGGACAAGCACGTGAGGGTAGAAAAGATGGTTATTTTGTGTCTTGAACAATATTGAGTGTGTTGCCAAGCTTATGTTCATTAAGAACAGTATATTTGGAATTCAAAATGAAGCAACCTCAAGTAACAGAGATGTTAAAAGGAGGCTGCAGAGAGAAGGTCTCATTTCCCTGAGTGTTCAGACTTCACTGGAATGCAGTTCATGCTTTGCATACCTTCTGTTCCAGTGATGAGCAAATCCAGGGGACCAACCTGGGACGCAAGGACTTTTGGCGAAAGATGTTTAAGTCACAAAGTGCAGCGAGTGACACCAGCAGTCAGTCTGAGCAGGACACCTCCGAGTGCACCACTGCCCACTCTGGAACCACCACGGACAGGCGCTCCCGCTCTCGCTCTCGCCGAATCTCCCTCCGAAAGAAACTCAAACTTCCCATAGGTAAATGTATGTCTCTTTCTATCCTACGTACATACTGCATGTGCTAGGTATAGCTCTCTTAAGGAATATTGCAGCACAGTTCCTTATTGTCTGTATATTCTCCCCAAAGGAGCTGCAATTTGCTGCTCTCTCTGTTTTACAGATGTGGAACTGAGGCAAAGGGAAGTGTAAGCAATTTGTCAAAGATATCAGGGGATATTTTTGTCAAAGCAGATTATTGAAACTTTTCCCCCAAAGTAGTAGGCTAGTTCTGTAATCTCACAGGCACTGTTCCTGTCTATAGAAGAGAAATATTCCAAATTAACATTCATTAGACAGAGAATATATCTGTTAAAATTCCCAAGACCTGGCCTTGCATGATAGCTAATACGTTACATGAAAATGTTACCTTATTCTTTTCTCCCATTTTCCCATACCTTAGCATAGCCACTGTGGAGAAATATACTGCAATTGCTAAGAAATAGATTCTTCTAGAAAAAACTTCTAGATTTGTACTGAGTGGTTTATTCTGTAACAGGGAATTGGCTGAAGCGCTCCTCCCTCTCTGGCCTGGCTGACGGAGTGGAAGACCTCCTAGATATCAGCTCTGTGGACCGTCTCTCCTTCATCAGGCAGAGCTCCAAGGTAAATGTGTCAGGCTGGATTACAGACAGCTTGGAAAGGCAGGATCTGGCCAGTTTTAGCCGCACATGGGAACAGTTTCTTCAATATGGATTTCACAGCTAAGGAGACTGTCACAGGAGTCTCCAGAGCAGAGCCATGGGAATTTGACACTGGACTTTTGTACCTCATGGTGAAGACTGGGTTACACTTACAGGGTACTGGTCAGTCTGCTCTGGTGCACTGAGAGGGAAGCTCAGGCTCTGTCAACACACTTAAGCTTTAATTTTTGGTCCCATTTGTCCTTCCTTCTTTGTCCTTCCACAGCCTCAAGAAGAATCAATCCTTTAAGCAGAAAGCTTAAAAGATGAAGTGCTTGAGCACATGTACATCAGTGCAGACCCAGATGTGTTACTCTGGTGACCCTTCCAGCCCTTCTGTAGCTGTTTCTGTCTAACCAGTGAGACCAGATCTGCACAGGCTGACCAGCTCTCTGTCCCTGCCCAGGTGAAGTTCACCAGTGCAGTGAAGCTGTCTGAAGGAGGGGGGCCAGGAGGAGGCCTGGACAACGGGCGAGATGAAGAGGAGAATTTCTTCAAGCGTCTTGGTAAATGGCGCACCTGCCGAAGACACCCATCCAAGCTTCATCACACAGAAGAAAAAGATGGTTAGAAATCAGGGTTCTCGTCTCCTTTTTTCTTTCTTTTAATCATTTTTAAAATATATTTCTTTCTGTATTTTACCCCTTTCCCTTTTTTCCTGCTTTCTCCATGGTTTTTGTCTCCATTGTAGCCTTCTCCAGTTTTTTAGTCTTTGTAACTGTTTTCTTTCCCTTCCTTCTTTCTTTTATTTTGATTTAGAATAAAGCTCTGGTAAATTTTTTTTCTACAAAAATCATCCAAATAAATTATGCAATACAACATTTGGGCTTTTAAAATCAAATTAAATTTGGTCAATATACTTGAAAATTTAATGCTTGCTTCAAAGCACTTATTCAGTTCAAAATTAGGTGTGTAAATGTTCTGTTGTCCAATACAACAATTCCATCAGTTTTTTTGTTTAGTTTTGCTTTTTCAATTTGTAACTATTTGACAGCTTTAGCAAATATCAGCACAGAAATGGAAAACCCTACACAAACCTTGTTGTAATTATCTCTTTTCTTCTGTGTTTGCATGTCTAGTCTCTGCATACCATTCCTTAGGGATACTGTCCCTTTATCTTAGCACACAACATAATAATAAAAACACTCCTTTTCTTTTCCACAGAAGTGTATTTAATTGTTATGTATTTTCAAGTCAGCAATGTCTGAAAAGTGCCTTTATGAATAATGCAAGGTCATGGTATAATCTGTTTTAAAATATTGTGCAGTCATTGACATGCTCATGTCTTCAGCTCGAAGCACATCATTCTCGTCAGGGGGACAGCCTTGTATCTTGAAGTTCTGTTACTCTTTTTAAAGACGACACAACCAGATTCCCAAAAACACACAAAAAAGAGTCAGTTTCCTTTTTTAGCATGATTCCTGTAGTTTTACAATATGCTACATTTTCTGGCATTATGTTTGGTTTTCTTCTGACATTACACTTCGACATTGCATTGTGTGTATTTTGCCATTACCTGTCCAGACCTCCAGTGAAATGCATGTAAGGTATTTTTAAGGCAAGTGATACTTGCAAAATATGAGCATATCTTGTCACTGTAAACTGGTCATTATCTGCCACTGGTGAATGCTTGCACTTTTCTGTTAGCTCCTAGATGAAAACTATTGTTCTTTGCTGAGAATGCATCAGTTCAGCACCTTGTTGTAGTCTGGTAGCATTCCCCAGCAGTGGAAGGAATTAGTTTCTCCATCCACTGCTTTGTGCTGAAGTAGGTATGAAACACTTCCAGCATATTTCCTCCCAGCTCTCACTGGTTACAAACAGCCAAGGATCAGTGACAACTCTACAGACTGCCACACCTGTTCCTGCAGTGTGCCTGTGAGGTGACCTTCATATTTTATTGTAGGAGATTTATTCTTTTTATCTTGCTATAAAAGTTTATAAGGCAAAGTGTGACAGTTAAAGAAGTTGTATCACTGTATCTGCAAGGATCTCTGATACATAGTGAAAGGCAGGTAGCTTTAGCAAAAATAGTTGTATTTGCCCTGTGTCTGTGCTTACATAAGCACAGTGATATCAGTGGGAGGCCTGTTCATGGTGGGACAGTTTATAACCCAGTAGAACAGCACCTGTACACTGAGCCTTCCCTCTCTTCCATACAGATGATCAGTTTTTCTGTGCTCAGGAAGGAGAGAATAAAGCCTTTTAGTGGTGGATGAGCTTACTGTTAAATCCCTCAAGATCTGATCCTAAAGCATGCATAATTGGAACCTCTCTCTGTCTTCTCATTTTTGTCATTCATGATGTTATGCTATTACTTTGCTCATGCTTTTTTTATGTGGTGCTTCCTCATGTGTTTTTGGGTTTTTTAACAGTAGACCAAATTTAAGAGAAAATGGATAAAGTAGAAATAAATTACATAAAAAATTATAAAATGTAGAATAATTTGTGACATCATTTATGATGACATCATCGTGATTTATCATGTAGACCACTGGAAATTCTGTGTTGTATATGTATGTAAGCATACATATGTGTGTGTATCTGTAGGTGTGCATATGTGTACATGTATGTACACATAAATATATACACATTCATGTGTAAAAGTATTTATTTTAATTATCTTTTTACCTATACAAAGAGCAAAGTATACAGTTACAGTGCATTTACATGAGACCCATAATATTCCTTTGGGCACTTACTGAAGATGCTGTGAGTGACAGGAGTTGTCAGGGCACACCTTGAACTGAAGGATGAACTCATGGTCACAGAGGGAACAGCTGTGGGGCAGGAGCCTTTGTGTCTTCCTGCATTAGGAAGTGGTCTCTGCTCTTTGGGTGAGATCCTCTGCAGGCCTGAGTCACATGAATTAGGGCAGTGAGGGCTGCCCTGATCACAGCAAGGCTGCTCCAGGATGAGCATAACGAGGGACAGTCACCAGCTGCCTCTGAAGAATTGTCTTGTAAAGCTTCAGCAAAATGCAAGGTATGCCACCGAGCTCAGATGGACAGAAGCTCTGCTAGCTCTTTACAGTGGGGGTTAGGGACATGCTTAGGCAAGTTTCTGTTCTCTAGCTCATACAGGCACAGATTTAACAGGGCCCTGAATGGGAAACATTTGTTTGTACCCTAAATGAGTTAGTGTTATGACAGTCACAGCAGAAAGGCTCAGATAAGCTATAAAAGCTGTAAGGAAACAGAAGGACTTGGAAGGATATTTGTGACTGTGTGCATGTATAAGTGTTCTACCTGTTCTTTCTACTTTGTTTGATCCATTCCAATGGACTATGTTCCCAACAGGAACATTTTGTTTATTAGTAACTAGGTACAGCTTCACTGGAGAGAAAAAAGCCAAGGAATTTGTAAAGAAGTCTCTTGAAATTTGATTTACCTCTGTCTTCAAGGGAAAAGTGAAGATCAACATTGTCATTTTCTGTTGTGACTTGTTTTATAGTGCATAAATGCTTTTCAAGTAATTCTAGGCAGTGCGTGCCCTAAAGAACTTTGAGTTTCAGCCATTCTTCTTTCCTGAAGCAGTCAAAAAGTCCTGTAGAGTTGATGGTTTTACTCTTTTCTTTCAAATAATCTATATTTAAAACCAATTTTTAATTCCCCATTCAGTGTTCTCTTCTTCAGTGCCTTATCCTTCAGCGTTCTGTAAACTTTTGTACTTTAAGGTGTAAACAGGGATGGTATTATGGGCAAAGACAAAAAGCCCAAAAGGTGACTATCCTTTTTTTGACCAGACACTTTGGCCTTGAAACAGCTTTCCTGATTTCTAATCTGTGTCTTTCTACCATTCTCTCAAATCTGGGTACCAACTGCGTAATGATTTTATGCACTAGAAGTGCTAATTTGGATTAGTTGGTTTATGATGTGAACTCTATACATAGAGTTTAAAATGGTCCCTGAAGTGGGATGACAGCTTCCTTTTTGAATGGAACTCTTCTCCCTCCCAAAGAGTACAAGATCCTTCAAGGGAGAGAGGCTGAAATGATGATACCTAGGAGCTGAGGCCAGTCTCACTTTATTCTTGAGGTAATAGCAGATGTATGCCTGAAAAAAGGACAGTGCTTGATTTCCACATGGACTACACACTCACTACTGATTTTTCTGTACTAGTAGATGATATATTACTAAATTGATCCATGAAGAATAAGGGTTATGCATGCTCTGCTTTAAAGTAAAATAGAGTAAAGTAAAAAAAGTCAATACAGAAGTAAGGTAGGAGGTTATTAAGGAAAAAGAAAACTGTAAGCAAGATGATCTGTGTTAAAGAGGTGGGGAGGAAGGACAACATCCTGGTTCACCTGTGTTGGAGTAGGTCCTGGGCTTCCACACTGAGTGTGGTGGAAGTGTTCTGGGCAGATGTCAGTATGACCAATACCAGAATCTGACTAGCTGTATATCTGCTTCATGGAAGTCATGACTATGGTAAAAATGCACCTGTTATCTTCAAGGTAATACAAGGAGAGAAAGGGATTTACACTAAGTTTGTACTCATCGAGATTTTTGTTCCCCATTTTTTTACTGGTGAGAGACTGTCCCCTTCTCTCTACCCCTCCCTGCATCCCCTCTGTACTCTCTACCTCTTTAGGTTGCCATAGCTTTGATGATCACTTGACCTCCAAACAAGAAGGAGGAAAATCCAAGAACGTTGTGAACCTGGGAGCAATCCGCCAAGGCATGAAGCGCTTTCAGTTTCTGCTGAACTGCTGTGAACCAGGCACTATCCCTGATGCCTCCATTTTGGCAGCAGCTCTAGATCTTGTAAGTCATTTTTGGTCTCTTGTTACCTGCTGGGAGCATGTGCAGATGTGGTGGTCCACCATCATTCACTAATGCTCTTTGTGCCCCACAGAAAGAAAGTGAAGCGCAAGAGCAATACTAGCTGCTGGTGGTGGTATTATATGGAGCTTTAGCATCTGTGAGTGGATGAGTTTGCAGACAAAATAGATCCTTTTTTTTTACATGGCTCCCCATAGCTACATTATTGCCAGTGCAAAGCTTGTATTGTTGTCTTCACACTTTGCTCACAGACACTCTCTTTCTGCTCCTAGTGTCAATCTACAGAATAAGGATTGAAGATTGGATAACTACTTGGAGAGGCACAGGAATTCCACTATCGAGTTCTGACACAGTTATAAGTACATTAGGCAACACTGAACTATTAGGCACCAGACCCAATCAGTGGAAAAAAAATATATCAGTGTGTGTGCTTTTAAATGTGGATATTGCTGATTTGTCAGTACAAATCAATGAAGTGACACAGTTCAATCCCTTCCTAATATTCTGTGTTTCCTTCTTTCTTATCCTTGCAGTTGTGCTTTTTAACAATCCCTCCCATTTCTAAAGCTGCAGCCCTCAGCCTGTGATTCATGAGCCAGTGGGGCTCTGTGAGGTGTTTATGTGACAAGCAAGGAGTGTGACAAATACAGCTAGGAAAAAACAGCCAAATATTAGCACTTTCTCTGCATGCTGCTTTTCTCCTTCCTTACCTAAGTGTTTGGCTGTGTGCAAGCTGAAAAAAGATTAAAAGCCACTGCTCTCAGAGCATCCACATGCTCTCTATCATTTTTCTTCCCACGCCCCACCTCTCTCCTGTGTCTGTTATGCTGTTTGTGCTCAAATTCAGTTGTTTTGCTCACTGCTGGAGGTGTCAGGCCCATGGACTCTCCTCTCCTGTTAGCTCTGTGCCCTGACCTTTGCTGCATTGCCTCTTCCATGGCTGTAGGGATGTTATGCCCTGTGCACCACTGCTTTGTATCTTCATTTTAACCTTGCATACTTGGTCTGCAGATTCAAGCATGTCTGCTTAATGTTGGTCTGGAGTTGCTGTTGCTGCCAGTTCCCATCCAGCTCTGCTGTTCGGAGTGGTCCTCATCCACCTTCCAAGAGACACATGTTTTGTTCACTATTTCCCACAGTTCTGCCAGAGGTGGTTGTTCTCTGGCTGGAAGCTGTGGATGCAGTGGCTGGTAGAGTGGCCTGCCTCATGCCCTCACAGCCAGAGGTGCCTCTTAGCAGTCTGGGTTGCAGTGAGCTCAGAAGGTGGCTTGCAACCTGCTGAGTGTGCACATCCAACTTCAGTCTTCAAGGCTTCCAGGCTGCCACCCCACTGCAAATTCTGAACTAACAGAGTTAGTAGGGTGAAGAGTGCATGGGCAGGAAAGAGCTCATTCCTAGCAAGTTTGTCACCAGAATCCTTGGGAAGATGCACTACTCTGTGTTCTAAGAAATCAGATGATAAAACAGGGGTTTGGCAGTTATGTCCCTATTGCCTGTAAATGTCTTAATTTTTAAATTTCCCAAATACATAAGTTACAGACCAGATTACTCTGAGCCCATGCATAAAGTCAGCTGGAAACTACCAGTCAGAGTGAACTGTTAGAAGATGACTGACTTCCAGAGCTGACTTTTACAAACTAAAATGTAACCATCTCTCCATCTCACTGAATGATGCAGACAGTCTTGGTATTAGAATTTATAAAAGGTCTGCAGCTAAAGATGAAGGAAGCCACTGCTCTAATTATAGCCCTGGGAGACTCCAAGTACCTGTTCAGTAGGCATTTTGTCTACAAAGTATTGGAGGTATACAGAAGTTAGGCAGTCACATGCACTGTATATTTTAAAACATGACAGCCTGCATTGGTTAATGGCAATGGAAAATTCCCACGTTATGTGTTAGTAGAGTTCCAAAAGGAAGCATTCTGGATTTTTTAACTTCTGTTCTCAGGCTTTTGAAATAATAGTTTGAATCAAATCTGATGCAAATGAAAAGCTTAAGTCATTTTATCCAGCCTCGTTGCTAAGGCAACCCTTAAAAAATGAAAGGCAAAGAGTTCCAGTTTCAGTTCTTTCATAATCTTTCTGAGCATGCTTTTTTTGCAGGTTTGCAGTTCTATTCTTACAACAACTTTGAAATCTTTGATCAGCCTGGATGTTTGTACCAGTTTGCCAGACTGATTTAAAGAAATTAGAGCAGTGAAACAAATGATGCATCCTTATGGAGCTAATAATTTTTTTGTGTATTAAAATGAGTGTTGCTATGCAGTTAACATATTTTCCTAGAAGCAGCATCCATACTTGATTAAATTTTAAAAACTACAATCAATATATGGCTGTGCAAACATTCAGTGATAATTGATACATTGCAGACAGCTTCATCTTTATGTCTCCAGCTTAAATCCAGACTTTGCAATAGTAAAATTGATTTACTTAGGGATATTTCAGTTTATACTGAAGTTGAGAGTTCCAATAAACTGCTGTCTAGAATTGGGTTATGATGTTACCTAAATTATCCTAATTATACTGGTGCAAATGGCTCAGGTGGGGAGATACCAGCTTTTCTTTGACCAATATAACAGTGTGTGACACCTGTAAGCATTACATTTCTCCAATAAGATGGGTGAACTCATTTGTTGTAACATGTAAATCTTTATTCCTTGTTGAAATGCAATAGTTGTACTGTTTTCTGGTAGGATTGTGTTTGAGATGGCCTGCTGAGTATTGGGACAGTAGAAGCAAAGTCTAAGCTGCAAGAATACTTGTCAATATCCTGACTTCATGGCACCCTGGGTCTTAGGCAGGCTCTGTTGTTCCCATGTCCCTGTTTCCATGGCAGAAATAATTCTCTGTACAAGTGCTTATGATTGGGAAGGAAGTCAGAGATTGCTACAGACAGGTCCCAGAGTAAAATTCTGGGAACAAAAACAAAGAACTGTGTCACAGGTTGTAATTGACCAATTTTAGATATAATCAGAGAGGTCTGAACTAGTTGAAACAGGCAATTCTCCAAGACACTAGTTAATAATTTACTTGCAACATATCTTCCTATACCTGCTAAGACAACTTTCATGTCAGGCTTACTTTTGCTTAGACAAAGCAGAGCTACCCAGTCAGCATCTTTTGACAGTACTCAAATTTACTTTACTTTGGCATCTGGTAAAAGTATATTGTTGGTATTATGCACCTTTCTCTTCTGTCTTGAAGAGACCAGAGAAAAGGAATTTTTGCTCAAAGTACCATGTGGACTTTAAGAAAGGACTTGAGGAAAATTACCACTGGTTGATAAGTGTTGTAAAAGTTATTGTTCTTGAAAACAAATCTGGACATAAGTACTCTGTTGTCAAAAAAAAAAAAAAAGCAGAATCAAGTTTATATGAACTGTAATGTGATGCTGTGAAATTCCAAATCCATTCTGTATTTGGCTCCTTACACCCAGGTAATTTGCTCTTTAGAACAAATCAGGTTATCTGTTGAAAAAATGCAATGAGATGACTTGAATTGTTAACAAACTGGCGAATTAATGTCAATTTATACAGTACCAGAACAGTTTTCAAGGTGCAAAACAATATAGCAGGTCTGATGTTAAAACTGGACTTGTGAACAGTTGCAAAGGCATGGAGAGACTTGTGAGAGTATTACTCCTCTGTCAGGTTTTACCAGTGACCACGGTAACTTGTGTTCTTTCCAGCTGCACATCACCTGCCTGATTCATTTCTCTCCATTTGTGATGTGTTTCTCTGTTGTGTGAATCCATCTCTGTTCATTCTGTCACATCTTCATCTTTCTCTTGCTGCTGCTGCTTCAGGTTTCTCAGAGCCTCAGGTAAGCAATCACAAGGAGCTTGTGCCCTATGATGATCAGAAAGTCCTTTGTACAGGAGGTCTTTTCAATGTTTTTTAAATAATACAGTGATTTTTAATTAATCCTGCTGCTCCCCTTTTGCCCCTATCCTGCATATCTTCCTTTAATTGTGGTAGTAGCATGCTTTCATAATGTTTACAACACATTTCTTTACAGAATTTCAGTATGATGAGAAATTTTGGCTTCACTACTAGTGAACTAAACCAGTAGTAGACTAAGGCTGGGGCTTTATCTCTTCACATATGTCTCCATGGTTAAGGTTTTACTTTGTGAAAAGAAAAGAATAAAATCTTCACCTATTCTGTGTTCCATATTGTGTGATCAACAAGTAGTTTGTAATGTTTTTCCAAGTGCTAGATATTAGTTTTGTTTCTGTTTGTTAGTGAGTGTCTGCCTTCAGATTTGTGCCGCCTTCATCAGAACATCATGGCAGCTTAAGTCTTCCTATTCAAAATAATTGCTTTTTTTCCCCCCCAACATTTGTAAAAATGTGAGCAAAAGCTGCAAATGGATGTGTTGATTTCTTAAATCAAACTTAAGAAGCATTGGCCCAAAATTTCTTGCTTCCAATTTTTGATTAAAACACTCTTGGAGGCTCGATTTAATAAAGTTCAACAGACTCAACAGGGTCTCAGGGCCTGTCTATTATTTATAGACCATGTTTGATGAGCCCTTCTTTGTGTGTAGATGCTGGTCTGTTTGTATTATTTCCTTAAAGCTGTCAGCATGTGTGCAACACATGTTTGTGCTCTGTGAAATCCCTGCTAGTGAACCTTTTAAAGCCAGCTGCTAAACTGTAGGCATTGTTGTATTCTTAGTTTTACAAATTGCTGATTGCAGGAGTTTTGGTTGTGAAAATTGCAGGAAGAAAGGGGAAAATTAGATGGAAATTAGGAGAACCATTTGCGTGTCTGTAAGGATGTTATTTTGGCAGTTTAGACTGCTGGGAAAAAAGGCTACTCCTGAGTCTAAACTACCCTTTAGGAAACAAAATTACTGTGTGCATTTTTTGAACATTTCAGAAAGTTTCAGAAGAATACTTTATTGGTCTAACATGTATCCTGCTGGGTGATTTAATACAAACTAAGATACACTCAATATCATTTCTCCCATTAAAGTGATTCTTCCAAGGCAGGCAGGAACAGGAGTATTTTCCTCTGCAAATTTGTCAATCCTTTCAAAACTCAGCTGCCTGTTGTTACTTCAGTACTGAGTTGCCTGATGCTTGCTGAGGCAATTGAAATTTGGCCAGCGAAATTTTGACTTACACCAGAGTAATGTATTTCTGTCTCCACAGATATTAATTATAACTGCAAAATGGTGCTTTTTCTAGTTTTAGCAATCCTCCATTTATGCTTTCATTCCCAAGATTCAGGAGCAGAACCTAAAGGGACAAATGCTAGGATTTGTGTGGCCGTGGTGTCATTTGCTCCTGCAATATTTGCAGCCTGAGTAGCAAAGGTGAAACTAAAACTTGACTTATTTGTGCAGTAGCAGTGTTAGATGCACACTTCTGCTTTTGCAGTTAGACGATTTCTGAAGGAGAACATTACGGGGGGGAATAATGTTCTTTTTAAGTTTATTTCTGCCTCTCTAGAATTTGGACTGAGCAGGACTGTTCAGTTTTTATCCACTTGCTTTTAGTAGCTCGAGAGGTGAGACTTACGCAGAGAGACTCTGCTGTCAGATTTTATGGGGAGATGCTCATACCTTGGCAAGCTTGCAAAGCAGTTTTTAGAGCAGAGAGTACTGAAATGCTTGGAAAGTTTTTCCAATGTATTTTCTGCTTTAAAGGCAGTTTTTTGCAAACGTTTCAGGAAGCTCCTGTGGTGGCGCGAGCAGCCCTGTTCCTCGAGTGCGCGCGCTTCGTTCACCGCTGCAACCGTGGCAACTGGCCCGAGTGGATGAAGGGCCACCATGTGAACATCACTAAGAAAGGTCTGTCCCGTGGCCGTTCTCCTGTTGTGGGCAACAAAAGGAACCAGAAGCTGCAGTGGAATGCAGCCAAGCTCTTCTACCAGTGGGGAGATGTGAGTGCTTGTTTCTCTGCTATTTACATTAAAAAATAAGGCAGAATATAAAGGTAATTGCATCCTATACAGGATTTCAGTCCTTGTCAGATGGGGATTCAGAAGCCTTCCTTCCAACTTGAACTCCACAGCCTGCCAGGATCACCCATTGTCCTAAGAGAAGTGACTTTTGTTAGGACACTCCAGGGATCTGTTTGACCCATTCTCCTTTTTCCACCACTTGTCATATGTGAATGGCTAAGGAAGTGGGAAAATGTGTGTGATACTACTTTCTATTTTTCTTGTTTCCAAATACATGTAGCTCCTTGAACAAGGTGTGGTGCTGTATATTTAGTAATGGGTTTCTCTTTGCTGTACTTACTCAATTTCTCTTTGCACCCATACAGTCTGTTAGGGCTTATGATTGTTTGCCAAAGAATTCTACAGAGTGTCTGTGAGTCATGTAAAGAATTGTCTCTTTTTGTTTGGCACTTGAATCCTTCAGGTTTTATTTGATTGTGATCTCTTACCATACAGGAACAAGGCAATTGCCTTACCTGTCCCTGCCACTTACAGTTTCCTTGTAAAGCCCCCAGGATATAATTGCTGAACATCTGACATGTATACAGGTCATTTCTCACAACTCAAAACGGTGTGGAAAGTTCCTTTGACTGGTTACAGGTGTCTTTCTGGAAATGAGCTTTGTGCTTCTCACCTCTTCTAAAAATCAGTGATTTTTACAGTGAGAATCATGATTCCTGTCCTCCCCACTCTCCCCCCTCCAAAAAAAAGCAAAGAAAGAAGACACGAAATCCAACACTTAGAGAAATTTAAAAATCATGTGTTCTGCCTTGCTGACCTGTGTTCTTGTAGGATAAACCAACATGTGCTTCTCAGTGGAGCACATTGTAGGGAACCTCAAAATAAAGCTGAGCATATCAATACAGAATAGCCCAGGGGGAGACTCCAACTTGGAACCCAAGATCCACAGATCTCCTCCTTCCATTCCTACAGCTAACTCAGAAAATGCTACCTGGTCATCCTACTGTCTGGTAAGGTCTCAAACACAGGAGATTATCTTAAAAACAGCACAAATACCAAAGTTCCTTGAAAAAGTAGGGTGAAGGTATTTGCTTCTATATTCCATGAAGTCACTGCCTTAGCCTGACTCCTTTGAGAACTCCTTTTAAGCGGAGAGCATAGGATTTCATAATAATTGAACTTTTGCATGCTTTCAGACAGCCAGAACTATCCATCTCAGTTTGTAGATGCTATGCCTCTAGACATCCCCTTTTCTCAGATTCTAAAAAAATGAAAACAGGGAGAACAGTAACTATCAGAATTCAGTTAGATTCCCCCTCAACTCTCATTTTTAGTAACTGATATACCTGACCTGGAAAAAGTCCAGGGAAGTTTTCTTTTCATAATGTCAGAAGTATTACTGTGTGACTCAGGGTCATAAGAAAAGAGCCAGGGAAATCTGATCACAGGCAACTTGGCATAATTGTCTTGCCCTTAACTTTAATGGCATCATAAGACTTATCTGGATGCATTCTCCATTCAAAGACTAGCATGTATTTGCTACTGCTTAGGAACATTTCAGAAGGGAAAAGCCTTCCATTTACATAACTGTAATGCAGGATAAGATTTGGAGAGTAGTTTTAGAGTGTGAATTTTTCCTTTTCCTGCAAGGTGTCTTGCTGTTCATTCATATTTCTGATTCTTCTCCCTGAAGGCCAGAAAAATTTATTTACCTGCAGCATCACTGGCCCCACCAAAGACTCAAGCCTTGAGACTTCATATGGAATGTGTAGCAAGGGTGATCCTCTGGCACCGCTCTTCTCCCAGAAGCTCTTTCAGATGAAGCTGGCTGCAAGGATGACCAGCAGCCACCAGTCAAGCCTGGAAGGCTGGGCTTCTGAAAATTCCTCAGGCAGCTCCTTTTTTGGCTCTGAGCAGATTTCAGCCAGACAGTCTGAATTATGAGGAGAACTGGCTTCCTGTAGCTGAAGTACAGGCACCTGGTGTAGAAGATACTGCTGTTTCCCTGTTAAATCTTGGACAACGAGAAAAGAAAAGAATATCTGAACAAAAGAGTATTCAGGAAAGACTCTGAATGCACTGAGGCCTTTTTCTGTTTTTTTCTTGCAATAAATAAGTCAGGAAATCTGTGCTAATTATGGATTCTTGCTTGTGGATTCTTGCTTATGGATTTATTACTCACTAATTGTGATATACAGTGCTATTGTCAAAGTTTAGTCAGACCAAGAAGGAAGATAAATCTTTTTTTCTACCCCAGCTCCTTTAATTTGGCCTCCCTAATAGCCATCAGAGAATCACAGCAGTGAACCCTTTCCACAGGAGATGAGACTTGGGCTGCCCATAGCAGTGATGAACCTCTTGAATCAAAAGACCTGACTTGTTCTGCTGTCTTTTGAAATAATAAAATGTTAAATCTATTCTGGTAAGATTCTGACTGCTTCTGTTAAGAGGACTTTTGGTTTTGTTTCTCTGTTTGCTAGAAAACCAAAAATACAGAAAACACATGTCAGGAATTCAGTGCTCATTAGATGGGAAGCTGTGGGATTATGTCTTATTGCTTTAAGATTAGGGTGGACTACACAGCATAAATCATATGTGATAAATGACTGTTTTATGGACAGACATGCTGAACATTTCTTCTTTTAAATGCCTGAAATATGAAAGGTGAAAGATTTTGAGACATGTGTAGTTCCTTTAGTACAGTTAAATAAGTGACCATTTATGTATTTCTGTGTCACTTCAGCCACGGCAGGAAAATTATATAGTGCTGGCATGACCATCAGTTCTAACCTGTAAAATATTTAGAAAACCTCCTTAGTATCTTTGTCTAAAACTATCCTGTACCCAAAAAGGCCAAATGACCAGTGCTGATGAAAACGTAATTTAAAGCATTTCTTTCCTCACAAAATGATGTCACAGGATAAAATTTCAAGACAATTCTTAAGAGCTCTCAAATGTCTTGGCAGGAGAGCAATCTCCTTGCTAACACACCCCCTTACCTGTAGTTTGCTGACAGCACCATGAGGGCTGTTTACATGCTGAATGTGATGCTGGCAGTCACAATAAACAATCAGTGCCTTTCTGGGGAATGTCAGATGGAAATCTAACTGACTCTGCTCTTTCCATGGATCCTCTGTACACCATCACTCTTACACCTTCCCAGCTTCTATACTCTCAGCTCATTCTTGGAAATTGCATCAGGGAGTTTCTCCTTTAAAGAAGTTTCTCCTTTTCCCGTGGGCATTTAACAGTCTTGTGGAGGAAATAAGGATTGTTTCTGGGTTCCTAATTCGCAGCATAGTTTCTTAAGCAGAAGACCTATATTCTCAGTGGAAAGACTTAGCAAAAATCTGGAAGAAATATATCAAAGGAACAAAGAAAAGTGGAAGAAATTAATACTCGATAATGACCTAATCTCCTTCTGCCTGTAATGTGCCCGTTTGGGGGTGGGTGGGTTATTGTTTAACTAAATCTACTAAAAGGTTGAATCCTGAAATTTGACACTGTTTGCAAAGTTTTGTTGAAAAAAAGGGGAAATAAATTATGGTTTTGATAGCAAAATTAGTCTTCTGTCATCCTTTTCTCCTCTTTAGACAATAAAAATAAAGTCAGGGTGTTCTGGTTGGGGTGAAATTGTCACCTTCTGTGCCTCTCTTTCTCCACCTGCAGGCAATTGGTGTCCGCCTGAATGAGCTGTGCCACGCTGAGAGTGAGAGCCCTGCCAACCTGCTCGGCCTCATTTATGATGAGGAGACCAAGAGACGCCTAAGAAAAGAGGATGAGGAAGAAGACTTTTTAGATGACAGTAAGGAGACTCCCTTTACTACAAGAACCCCCGCTTGTAAGAACCTCTGCTTTAGGAGCACTTAATATCTTTTCTCTTTTCATTTTCTTGCCACTCAGCTGTATTTCCCAGTCCCTCACTTTCACCTCAGCTCCCTCCCCTGTTCTTTTTGTGCCTGGTTGTAAAACATGACAGATGTGTAGCAGTACTTAAAGGCTTGGATGGGAAAGGGAGGGGGAAACCAGGCACTGAGCTGCAGTTCCCATACACAGAAACTGCAGTCATAAAGTGAGGTCATAATTTATTTCTTGGGCCTTGCTGTCACCTGTCAAAAGTGGTTTAGACGCCATTCCTCACAGTTACTCCTGCCAAAATATTTGTGTAAGATCAGCTGCTTTTCTGTTTCTGAGCATCAAAGGGCAACTCGCCTGACGTGAATTGGCACAACTCTGCTAAAGGCTTTTAAATCTTGACTTCAGTATAGTGCCTGATTTCCAGGCAGAAGTAAAAAAAAAAAGCATCATTAAAAATCTGTATAGCAACAAGATGATGAAACCACACACATTTGTGCCTGTGTATATGTAAGGGTGGAAGAGCTGTGACAAATCACTGATTCTGAAAGTCTGTATAAGCATGCAAGTTATAGCAAACCCTGTGAACCAAAATAAATTGTCAAAATACATCCTGTTGTAGGTGTAGGTGAAGCTGGTAACAAACATTATGAGCTCTTTAGATACCATTTGTGTGCATGTGTGTGCTGCAATTTACTGGTGCTTGTCTCTGTGTACTCTTGCTCCCCACTGGATATAGTATGCCAGCATTGTTTATCTTCTGCTTTCTCTCCCAAATTTCTCTCAGTTTGTTCTTGTCACTGCATAAAGGCCCACTTTGGAGCAGAGAGAAGCTGGCAGTTTATAAGAAATGAGCTCAAGAGAAGGTCTTGGCCCTAAGCTAGACCTTCCCATGTGCCACTGTGTGCTGTGCCAGTGCTGCAGCTACAGGAACGTGGTCTCATACCAAAGATTCCTTCTCCTGCATTCCTTCTCCTGAACAACTGCATCCCCATGGCTCAGTGACAGGATAGGCTTTCCTTTCCCTGTTCAGCCACTCATACCAGGCACTCAGGAGGATGTGGAGCTGCTTTAAAAGGATGCCCTGAGACGACAAGCAAACAAAGATGAGTTTCTGGTCTAGAAAGCCATTTAAAAGCTGAAGTGCTCTCCTGAAAACCAGTGTCTGAAAATAGCTGCTCAGCATCCTTGCTGTAGGCACAGAGTTTTCAAAAGCTGCTTTATATGCTATAGGAAGTAGACTGAAGAGTATTAAATATGCAGTTGGATATTCCATTGCACTGTATGTCTCATTTGCTTTTGATAGTTCAGATTATTTTAATCTTTACAAAGTCCACAATTCATTACGAGGAATCTGGCAAGCACCACAGAATTAATCTGGTTTTATCTGATCCCTGCAGTGTCTTCTCCCTTGTTTGGTTCAGTCTTTTTCTTTGCAAAAGCAATTAGATCATACATGAGAAAAGCAAGTAAAAACACTAATCTCTCTGAAGTGTAATGGTAATGTAAATGGTAATATCAGGAATAACTTAAAAAATAGGTGTGGATAGTTGTTGTCACAATTAACTTTTTAATTTACTTTTTTTTTGCTGTCTGTTATCCTAAAAAGTACTTTTCAAATTGATCAAGCACTGAAGAATCCTACATACTTTTAAGCTTTGAATGGTATCAGATGGGTTAAAAAGGCTGTGGTTTTAAATCTGATTATTTAGACTCAGCTGATACAAACCTACAAGTATTTTGATAATCTCTCTTCCCTTTCCCTCTTAGTTTCCGGTTAAGAATTTGAATGTAAAAATTTGTTTAAATTTGATTTTTTCCCTTGATTACTCTATACAGCACATGGATTGCTTGCACAATTGTAGCAGCCTGACTTCAAAGGAGGCTATCTTTTCCAGTTATCAGAGTAGTAACTAATAGGAAAAGTATCTCTTTAACAGCTAGTCATAACTCCATTATTCTAAGATAATTTTCTGTATTTGAAAGTGGTTCTTTTCCACGACAGCAAAAAATTTGACTGCATGCAAAACTGAAAAGGAAAAGAAGGATATCTATTCTTAACCTGTATTAGCCTTAAATGATGTATATACACTTGTGGTTAGTTTAGCAGGTAATATAATA